>VVHJ01003650.1:0-11861 GCA_015107715.1 Tylochromis polylepis | reverse complement strand
AAAGAGGCTTTAGAAATATTTTTTCCAATTTACTAACTAATCTCAAGATCATGTTGCCTGTCCTCTTTGTTTTCAGTCTCAATAACAGACATGAGAAGTACACAAACATATGTGCGATGCGTTTTTAATGAACATGAGTTCTCAACAGGAGCAAAACCCTCAGTGAAATGCAAAAGTGCAGGAGTTTACAAATTAAAACAAATTAATTTTTTCACTGACGTGAACAGGTGACGCATGCACGTTTAAGTAGGTTAGTTCCACAAGCTTAAGACACAAAAGCAGCCTGACATCAGATGTAACAAGCACTTCATTGCACCGGCTGTCATGTCTGGAGCCAAGCAAACAGCAGAAGAGGAACTCATGCTTAAACATTCACTGGCCAGTTTATTAGTTACAACTTATTAGCACTGGGTTGGACTCTGTTTTGCCTTCAGAATTGCTTTAATTCTTTGTGGCACAGATTCAACGAGGTGCTGGAAATTTTTCTGAGATTTTGCTGCATATTGACATGACGGCATCACGCAGTTGCTGCGGATTTGTCAGCCGCACAATTATGATATGAATCTCCCAATCTGCCAAACCCCAAAGGGACTTTACGGGATGGATTTCTGGTGACTGGAGGTCATTTAAGCACAGTAAACTGACTGCAATGTTTGCTTGAAGCAGCCATCAGCAGATGGGTGCATTGGTCATAAAAAGGATGGACATTGTCAGCAACGGGTATCATCAGGTGTTGCTAAACACTAAATTGGCACAGAGGGGGTCTAAAGCGTGCCAAGAAAATATCCCCTACAACAGGACACCACCACGTACCTGAGTGGTTAACACAAGGCAGGATAGATCCATGCTTTCATCTTATTTTGTGCCAAATTTCGACCCTTCCACTTCGACATCAAAGCACAACTTGACTAATTAAAGCAGGCGATGTTTTCCGACCTTATATAACTTTGGCTCCCTGCTCTTAACTGACGGGACTCCGTCTGGTCTTCTGCTGCTGTAGACCATCCGCTTTAAGGTTCTCTCTGTTCTGCCTACAGATATACTTTATGTTACTGTTGCAGTTGTATCAGCTTGAAGCACTCTGCTCGTTCTCCCCTCACCTCTGACATCACCAAGGTATTTTCACATAGAGAACTTCCGCTCACTGGATATTTTTGACCTCTGACCATTCAGTGGGATAATTCTAGTAGATCAGCAGTTTCTGAAATACCCTGACCAGACCATGTGGTACCAATAACCATGTCACATTTGGTCACTTCTATCACCTTTCTGATGCTCCGTTTGAACTTCAGCAGGTTGTCCCGACCGTGTCTACATGCGTAAATGCACAGAGTTGTTGCAATGTGGTTGGCTGATTAGACATTTGCATTAACAAGCAGTTGAACATGAGTACCTATTAAAGTGGTCTGTGAGTGTCTGTTGACTCAGCAGGGCTAATATTAAACGAGAAAAGTGGATAAATTGTTAGAAAAAAAACAAAACAAAGGGAAACATTTGAATGTGCTATTTATAGGCTATTATGCAATAGTGTTAGTGGTCTGGCCCACTTGAGATTAAAGTGGACCGTTTGTGGCCCGTGAACTAAAATGTGCTGGGTACACCTGAATTAAATGAAAGCTGGAAAAATGTTGACTACTATTCCTAAAGGCTTCTGTATTCATGGTCCCATATAAGTGCATTATTTGCTGCCAGTTTTAAGCATACCACCAAACTCTATTTAAGAAGAAGAAGAAAAAACAACAAACAAAACTGAATCAATATATGAAACTCAGCTGTTTGGTCTTTGCTTACCACGCCGGTTCAGTTTTGAGTGTTTCGCTCTTAATAATTGATACCCAACAATGGTTTTCCCCTCTGTGACTTTGATTTAATATAAATATTTGATGTTAAAGAGAAATATTTAATATTTGAAACCGAGTTTACAAGAGCTTAAACTACTAAGAGACTGGCAAAGTCAGAGCCAAATTCTGACAACTCCAAAAATACTTAGAAACAAACAAAGTGTGATAGTTTCATCACACTTCATCTCACAGCTGAGTGAAGCACTTAAATTAGGGGAAAATTAAAGCCTTAATATTTGATGTTTTGCCAGTTATTAATCATTAATGTGAAATAACCAATTAAAAAGCAGTAACTGTGCATTATCCCAACATTTTTAAATAAACAAACAGCGCGGAGTACTGCAGAGGCCATTTTGTTGTGGTTGAAGCAAATTCAACATAAACAGCGTTTATGCTTTGCACCTATATTTGCCTTCAGTTAAGCAGCAATAATGAGGTGGGAGTGCAACAGTCAGCTAATGCCTGTAGTAGAGTGGCTGCTGTGAAGATACCAGGCTCACTAAATGAAATGTCAACAACAATGCAACTTAATGCCTTAAAACAATGCACCTCAATTCCCCGTCCAATCTCTAAAATGCCTCCTCATTATCACCTCCTTTTGGTCTCACCGCTGCACATGTTCTCTGCCACACTGAAACGTTCCTCCCTCTTCCCACAAACTCCACTTCCACTCACCGCTCTGTGCTGCTGGACCTGCTTGTGGCTGGTGATGACCTGCCGGATGCCGTTGACGAAGCCACTCTGGTCGTTGGGGATGAGGCCCATGAATATTCTTTTCTTGGATGAATACAGCAGCATCAGCACCCGCACTTCACAAGGCGAGGTAGTGTGGGGGAAGTGGACGCAGCCAGCCTGCAGAGGGTCACAGGGCAGATTAAGACTCTGACATGGGACACTGTTGTAATTATGTGATGGGCTCCGGCTTGGGGACATAACCTTCTCCTAAGCTCCTTTGCCCAATCAAACATGCCAGTTTTATAAAGTGAATGCAAATGATATTAATTCACACTGTTCTTTCCCTGGGCTGCAAATCAAATTTAGGCAAAGAGGTAGAGCTCAGCTGGACCAAATGCCATTAATGCCTCCACTATTTCTCAAAGGTACCAGCAGATTAACGATAAACCACACTAACAAAAGTCCTATCATTATGCAACCCCTTTGGAAAAGGATCACAACTAAAAGCTTTTTTCCCCCCTCTTTTGTTTAAACTGATGACAAATAATGTTTGAAATCATGTTGAGCTTTAAAATAAAGTGTGGCCTAGAACCCCCTCTAGAGTCTTCACCATAAAACTGCAACACAGGTTCATGCTCAGTCCATCTACTGGGTAGAGGTGGAACCTGCACGCAATTTGCACTCATGCAAAATGAATTGAGGTATGCTGAATGATGGACAAGAGTGGGGACAAGCAGAGGACACACATTCCAGGTTCAGAGGAAGGCAGAGGGAGCTCAAACTCACAAAGCCGTTGGCCATAATGCGGTACAGGCCTTTCAGTGACTCCACATCTTTGTTCGTGAAGAGAAACTGAACCATCCGAGAGTTCCTGAAGAGGTGACCTAAGGTTGTCTACGGAGAGAGCAGGCGAGATATGCATCATTCATAAAGGCGTCATTGCTGCACATAAACAAAAACAGCATAAACACATTATCTCACCAGCAACTGCTGTGGAATTAGCTGCATGATGAGCTTCTGTGGCCACTGGTCTGTGTTTCTGTTTAGGGACAAACGCAAAGAGTCACAGCATGAACAAATACATTTCACCACTTTTAACATCCAGGGTGTCTGATGAGCTACTCACAGATTTTCTCCCGGGTTGACGTGCACCTGACACGGCAGGGATCGTGTCAGCTTGGTGGCCGAATCCATGGATGAGGCTTTAGGTTTCTGCATGGATTAACATAGAAGGGCGAGTGTGAGACAAAAAGAGGTGAAGTTAGAAAATGTGCTTTAAGAACTCGTCTAGAAGGGCACAGAAAACATTAAAGACGTAAAGCTCTCAGAAAGCTTATTCCAAGACATTTGTGATCTTTCAAACTACAGCAGACTCTCTTAAATCAAAATTAAAATACAGAGTAGCCAGACTGGATGTAGTAAAACAAAGTTCTTGTGGCTGAGCACATTCTGTAATAAGTTTAATGTGGTCATGCAGAACAAAGTCAGTAAGAGTGTAGAGAGAACAAATATATTTTTAACACTTTTATATAAGAATTCACACCTCTAGCCCAACTTCAAAATAGACCTGATGGTGTGTTCTTACCGTCCCTGAGAAAACAACTGAAAAAGCCCAAGTTCAGCCTGCAGAGTGGACAAGATTTTTACTCTTTCACAAATAATTAAAGGGAACTGGGAATTTTCTATTTTTGTCTGCATTTTAAAGCTGGGAAAAAAGCTTAAGTGCATAGTTGCAGCCAGATTATGGGGGTTTATTATTGATAAGGCTGTTACAATATCAGATGTTTACTATACAGCTATGGTGGCCAAAATCATTTACACTAGAACAGCTTTAGAAATCTGGGAAAAGAAATGAGTGAATAATAAATTTTTATAAGTCACATGAACTTTTGATTACTGCAGTCTTTTGCAAATGAAACGCACTCAAAGGGTGCAGATAGCCCTTAAAGGAAACCTAAAATGCTCAGGACATTATTATTCTTGCACTCAGCTAAGTAGATTTGCATGATTCAGTTCAAAATAATTCTCATTTATCGTTTTCTGGCCTTTCAACCTAACAGATGATTCTCTCTCTGAAACAAGCAGCTCCCTTTCCCTTCTCTTTAAGGCAGCTTTTTTCTGATTGACTGCTGCTTGAAAATACAAGGTCTGAATAGCAGATAGGTGGGACTTCTGTGTTACACCATATCAGGAATATCCACTCTTTGACATCATACAAAAATGAGGAAAAGCATAATATCATCTATTTAAGCACCCAAAGGCTAGTGCCATTGAGTTCTACATTTAAGAGGAGACCGAACAAATCTAAAAACCCACCAAAACAATCCCAGGATTATGTGTACATATGCTCACCTGAAACCATGCATTCAACACTGCAATACAGCATAACAGGCAGATACAACTATAACTGTCCCCTTTAATCATAATTGTGCAAATTAAACAGACAGTTATGGTGCTGGAACCTTTGCAGTATTATCACATGTATTACTAATAAATCACTAAATTAATTAAAATACCAGGTATTGTTAACACTAGAAAAATCATAACACTCTAAAATTGACCGTTATGCATCTCTTTACTTATCAGCACACTTATCTCTCAATAATTTCCAAAATATTCAGAGAGCCCAAAGATGTCACTTGGAGAAAAATGACTGATTGCAGTTCATAGAACCCTAGTCAGTCGTTTCGTAGGCTTAAATACTTCAGCTTATTCAGTGTGAGCAATGAACTCCCGAAAGAATGTGCTTTGGAGTGGCACTGTTCCTATTTTGCGAATAATGTTGCTGTTTTGGATGTGTTTGACCATCCAACATTCAATTTACACCAGAATGCTCCGATGGGTATCTGGGATTTCAAGTTGGCCTGGGAGCAATTGGAGAATATTGCTGAGGAAAAGGATCTGTGGGCTGCCCTGCTCAGGCCTCTGCCAGTGACCTCAATCAGAAAAAGCAATTTAAAGAAATTGATGGACTTTTAAGACCTAAACAAATTGTCAAGAATTAAGGGGGGGGGAGGCTCTCTAAGCACATCAATGCAGCAATCCCACTGGGAAAACTGCCAGCACTCGTCTTCAGTGCATCAATACAAGATCAATGGTTAATCTATCACATATTAGTCAGGTCTACTATAGACCATTACAAATGTGTTGTGGTGCAGACAAATGGGTTATCCATCCCCAGGACTTGCTAAGGTGGAGAAGAAAAGGAGCCAGAAATGTGGACAGTAACAAAACAACCTAATCTGCTTTAAATTAGTGGTGGATTTAAAGAGTGCGTCAGTAAACAACACTGGAAACCGCAAACACCCCACATTTTAGACGAGAAAAGCCTTCATAGAATAACAGATTGAAATTCAGCCAAAACAGAACATACCATATTGATAACACTGTACTCCGAGCAAGCGCCATCCAAGTGTGCTGGCAGTCCTTGAGAGTTTTTATCAACAACCATTTCTCCAAATGAGTTTTAGTGTCTGCATTGTAATTGTTCTCAACATTACAGATTGCGCCACAGAAGAATCGCTTACAGAGCTGAAAGCCTGATGACTTAATCTGCTGCCTCCTACTGCAGTTAAGAGCAATGTTTCATGTTTCTAATTTGTCCACTCAGATCATTTGTGACAGTTTTGTATTTTCATAGACAAGATTTCGATTCTCCAGAGCTTCTTCATTTTTATTCCTGTCCGTTTAACCGACTTGGATAATTTTGACAAACAGAAGACGGGGGGCTAGAGTCGATGCAGGGAATTGATCCGAGTCTGTCCACTAAACACAAACACTGGAAGACCTCATGAGTGTCGCATAAAAGGCATTAACATCCATTTTCCTGGCTCAGCAATGCAACTGTAAACTGAATCGATTTGACCTTGGGCAAAAACCAATAGAAGTAGGACAATAAAATGATGTGCAATTAATCAAGCTGTACAATAATCAATGACAGGTGGTTATTAAGACTTACCACTGTGATAGGTCCTAGACAGTGGTAGGGCAAGTCTCAGACTGTGCTGGTTTTTATTCTAATCTAATACAGGCTGATTTACAGCAGGGACATCTAATTCACTTATTTTGAAGATTGTTTCAAAAGATACTTATCAGGTACATATGGACAGAAAATATAAAGCTGAGTCTAGGAGCCAGCTAGCTTAGCATTAGGAATGGAAACAAGGAACAGGGTAACTTGTCTGTAGCCAGACAAAACTTTAGATAACATAAAAATTTTGCACATTAAATAAATACAACATAATGGAAGGCTTTTGTACAGCCCTTCTGTCTAAACCAAGATGTCCAAGCTTCTTTTCTTTAAGAAAGCTTTCTTCTGATTGGCTCCTTCCCACAAACAGAGGGTTTGTGCATGAGATGTGAGGAGATGAGGAACATCCGCTCTCACTGACATACAGAGCCAAGGCCAGTGTTGGGTAAAGCAATGCATTAGATTACCCTTCAGCTAAACTAAGCAACACACGTTAGTATTGCATTTGATGTAACCAGTTAGTTTGTTTTCCAACTCTTTACATTGTTAGCTTATTTTTTTCCCCCCACAGTAAAAATTAACACATTTCCGTTTTCCCTCAGACTCCTTTGCATGCTGCAGCACATCAGTAAAAAGTATCAGCCAGAGCAGGAAGCGCTTTCATTGTTTACTGAAGTATTGGTCAGCTGCTAAAAAGCTCTATTTCACATTTTAAAGAAGCACCTGCACGCTGACTGGTAAATGGAGCTCCACAGTGTACTGGTGGTGAGGCCCACTGAGGAGGAGAATGATTAGCTATTAGCAGTTTTCCCAGATCCCTTTTGTCTGAACCCTGACGACTTAAGTGATTCTTTCCTTGATGGTTTTACTTTCTGATCATCAACCTCTTAGTAAAAGTAAGACATCCACTTGTTTTCCCACTCAATGAACATTAATTCAAAATCAAAGAATCCATTTTACCTCTTGCCACTCAAGAACGCCAGTCCAGGCCACTACTTTATTGGTGACACCTTGTCCTTGTTGAATTGGGTTTGCACTGACTTGACTTCCAGGCTGTAAGGAAATTAGAGGATATTATCAATACAACACTGTTCCAGGAATAAATAATTACTTCTCAATTCATAGGAAAACCAATTATTTCAATAGTAAAACAAATCTTTAGAGCTGATCTAAGTACATTATTAGATGTCAGATTTGACTCATCATTAGACAACTGAACCCGTAAAAAAAAAAAAATGAATTGGAAAATGGGGGGAAGCTACCCACAATGACCTTCTAGGGAATAGCGACTTATCTGGTTTTGATCTGATAGTAGTAGTAGTAGCAGCAGCATTTAAAATTCATTTTGATATTAGGCTTCAGACAGTGTGCTAGTCTGAAAACTCAGCTCAAGGCTGCTGCTTGCAGAGCATCACAAAGTCCTGAGCCTTTCTAAGTGGAGCAGGGTTATTTACATGTGAAAATATCAGTATGACTTCATCTTTGATAGAGTTTACAGGGGTGAAAACAACAACTATGATAACCCAATAATTCCCCCCCCAGCCAACTTGAGTATATTTGATCCACAAAGGCTGATGCTCCAACCACTCAATTAGACAGATTTATTGCTTCCTTAATCAGCAGTTTTCAGCTTTGTGTTAAGATAATTGGATGAAGCTCAATTAGCCTTTCCACAAAATAAACCTGATTAGGAAACACAATATGCCACTGGAACATGGAATGAAGATGAACTTCTGCATGCCAAGTACTGTATACATCTTCAGCATTAGTGCAACTGTCCCCCCCTATTTTCTTTTCTCTGGGTTTGAACAAAGTGTGTAAACAGAACAGAAAAATAAAGGCATGAATGTGACTCAGGTGTGCAAAAACACCACTGCAATTAATTTGATGCCAGTGCTTTGCAATGTGCAAGTGTCAGGACAAGTCAGCATTTATAAAAAAAATAAATAAATTACAAAAAGAATATAGAAGCTTTGAGGCCAATGTTTCTAGTGTACTGGACAACGTGGTAGTAGTTCTTTAGTCACATGATATTAGTAGGGATGTGTATGACTATGACCAATTGTCACTAGTTGGCACCAGACGTACTACTCATTTAATCTAATTGTTAAGATTTTAATTGATGTGAAATACCAGTAGATCGTTGTGTCCTAAATATTATGCAGATATTTGCCACCAGATGAAGCATCAGTGTTGAGACACGCCACAAATCTGTTAATTTAGGCCGGAGCTTTTTGTTAGCACCATTGTTAGTTCTTTTAAAAGGTGAAAGAATGAGCTCATGGATACAAGTGGCAAAGATGAGCTTTCTCCAAAGGGTGGATGGGCTTTCCCTTAGCAGTAGGGTAAGGAGTTGAGTCATTCAGAAGTGGCTCATAGTAGAGCCGCCACTCCTCTACATCAAAAGGAGTTAGCTGAGGCAGTCCTGGATAAGGTTGTTCGGCCAGGCATGTCCTACTGGGAGGAGGCCCCAGGTTAGACCCAGGACACATCAGAGAGATTACATCTCTTGGCTGGACTCGATGTTTCCCTGGATAAGCTGGAGTAAGTGGCTAGCTAGAGGGAGGTCTGGGCTTCCCTGTTTGGGCTGCTGCCCCTGTGACCCAGCCCCAAATAAGTGAATTGCTGGATGCTTTGTTGTTTTGCCATTTTAGATTTTAAATTTTATTGAAGAGGTTGTCATGAATTTTAGAGCATGGTGCATCATGTTCCAGACTTTTTGGTCGCAGTTTATTCGTTCTTCTTTTTTTGGATGTTAATTCATTATGAAATGAATGTCTTGTAACTTGTTTTCATATCCTATCTAATATTGTTTATTTTAAGTGTTTTTCCTCTTCACTGTCTGAAGCATAACATGTAAAGCTCATAACGCACCATGTGAGGGACCACACATGAGGCCTTGACGCAACTGTTGCGATTTGGTGCTTATACAAATAAAATTGAATTCAATTTATTCATTACTGAAGAATGTGATTAATTGTTTCAAATGCCTGTTTGGATTTTTTGAGATGTATCATTAAACGGTTCTCAGATTTAACTTCATATGAGTGGTTTTTTTTTTTTAGTCTTAGACTAGTCTAATTTTTTCCTCATTTAGCTGAGTAAGAAATTCGTCATTAGTTTTTACAGACACACAAAACAGATACGTTAAACAGATAAATCTGGAGCTACTGGTAGGAAGAGTTCGTGGTCAGACCCAGCTTCACTGAACTACCAGCTTGATCTCTGCAGCTTTGGATTTTCCAGGGACACATTACAGAGGTATTGATCTTTTAATCTAACCCTTAGCAACAAAAGAAATACGAACAGTTTCCCAAATGTAAAAATAATGCATTTATTGCTTTGTATGCAAATTCCTGCATTTCGAACCCTTAAGAGGGATCTGGAAGTCAAAAAGGTGCCACAGAAGTGGTACTGTGACAAATTACCATAGTGGGCGGTGCTGATGATTGCGTGGTCTGATTTCCAGAGGGTTGTGGCTGCTGAGGGAGTGGTTGTGGTGGCTGGCTGGGCACTGGCTGTCCTGGGGGTGGGACTGGCTGCTGATTAGGAGTAACTGGCTGGATTGGTGCATTTACCGTACTCACTGTTGATAAGCTTGGCTGAATGGGCTTCACCACAGGGTGACTGGGAAATGGAGGCCCTTGGCCCATTCCTGGGACTGAAGGAAAGAAGGAATAAAAGACAATACAGACATAAAAAGGCATAAATCTGAATAATAATAATAATATCATATTTGAAGATGCTGTAGGGTTAAACACCAAGGCATAATCACACATGGTCTATGTAAACACAGACACACTGCAAGTAAAAGCTTGACTAGCATAAATTGTTCACAAAGACCCAAAGAGCCCTCTGGTAACTCACAGCGACTCTTTTGGTTGTTGGCTGCCTCCATGACCATCTGTGCAGCCACCTGAGCAGCAGTCAGGGACGTATTCTGTCAGCGGGCAGATTAAAGGAAGACAATGCTTGGTAAAACGTTTTAAGGGAAGAAACATAAGCACCACTGTCTGAAACTGAGCCAAAAGCAGGCAGCAGGAATTAGTCTCCAGCCAGCTTTACACTATATGGCTGCTTGCCCATTACCTGATAAGGAGGGGTTGTGTTTATTGGTGGAGGGGGCTGTGGAGTTCCAACAGACTGACTACTAGTCAGCACTGGAGGAGGGATGACAGGTTTGTGCGGCCCGGGTCCTCCACCTGCGGAAACTGGAGAAAGGCAGGGAGATGAGCTCATAGTCTGTACATAAAAGATGGCTGCAGACATCGGGACATCACTCATTGGTTAGTCAAGTCCTGTTGAAAAGGTACAAGGGTTTTTTGTTTTGTACTTCTCACACCCAGAAGCATGATATGCATTTATGACTCCTATCACAGAGATGTGTCAGAGTAACCTTGAACAGTAGCTAAGTCTTTAGAAATTCCTTTAACAACTACAAATAAAGAAGAGCTCAGAGTTAAAAAACAAACAAAAAACAAAACACAAAAAAACTTATATAAATGGAGGAATCATCAACGGTACAGTTTACAAAGGTACAGTCATGTGAAGTAGTATTTGCCCCCTTCTTGATTTCTTTTTTTCCTTCAGCATATTTGTCACACGAACATGTTTCAGATCATTAAACTAATTTTAATATTAGACAGAAGTAACCAGAATAAATGGAGAATGCAGTTTTTAAAAGATGTCATCTATTAAAGGGAAAAGGCTATTCAAACCTGGCTCTGAGTGAAAAACTATACTTAATAACCGGTTGTGCCACCCTTGGCAGGAAGAACTGCAATCAATCATTTATGATCACTGTAGTTTTTGTTTTGTTTTGTTTTTTTAAATTCAGCCGCATGGGAGTCATGCCAAAGCATTTTAGATGGATTTAAGTCTAGACTTCAACTAGGCCACTCCAGAAACTTAATTTTGTATTTTTTTTTTTTTTTTAGCCATTCAGAAGCGGAGTGACTGGTGTGGTTTAATGCACGCTCAATCATCGAGGCAAGGAAAACCCAGAAAGTCCATTCTGTTCATCTGGCTTTTCAGTGGGAACTTCAGTTTCAGCTGACAGGTCTCCCCAAACTTCTAATGGTACAGTTGCATTATGACAAAACTAGCACTATTAACTAACAATGGGTTTCATGACTTCATGAACTTCTTTACAAATAAAATTTTTATCATCAGAGAAAAAATTACCAATAATCATCCCATAGATGTAATATTATCTACAGCTACTTTTAGTACCATTGATATTCATTTAGACTCCTTTTCTCCGATTGACCTTTCTGAGTTAACTTCAATAATTACTTCCTCCAAACCATCAACATGTCTTTTAGACCCCATTCCTACAAAACTGCTCAAAGAAGTCCTGCCACTAATTAATGCTT
>VVHJ01003648.1:0-11748 GCA_015107715.1 Tylochromis polylepis | reverse complement strand
ATTGTTCGCCCCCCCCCCCCCCCCCCCGTTATAGTTAACATTTTGTAATGAGCTGCGTGCTTTTCTGCTACTTCTGTTTGCTTTCTATGTCGACTTTTTCTTTCTTTTAGTTCTGAATCTAAGCTCCTTAACATGAAAATCAATTGTCTTTATTTGAAAGAGATTTGAAATTATGGATATGGAGCCCTTGCCAAACAGGGGTCTTTTTGCCATCTTTGTTTGTGCTAAACAGTTCAATAACTCTTCGTAAGAGGTCATTACTCTCCCCAGTCTATATGGAAATACTTATCATTTTTAAAGTTGAAAAGGTAATGATCTCTAGATCCATTTCTCTGAATCTCAGTGAAAGAATCTGCTGTTTTTGGTATTCCAGTATTTTTGTGCATAACATCAGTCGCCCATATAAGGTCGCATCTGCGCTTTTTGTGCTTGATATACAGATAGATGTATAGTTTTTATAGCTATAAATCTATAGCCATAAAACTATACATCTGTACATTATGGTCTTAACAGCATCTATAACTGCTGATAAGAGATTAAAGAGAAAAACTGCAGCTTTCATGTGGAGATTACATTGCAGATTCAAGACTGCAGCAGTCTCATGGCGATGAAACGAAACATGTCAGTGTGAATTCTCTTTTTCATCTGTAAGTGGTCAACAGGGGGAAAAGGTGCCCCCTGAAAATGGAACATTATGAAAAATGCTCGTAAAGTTTTTTTCTTCTTACCATACCTCATAACACTTTCTTTACCTAAGAGTATACAGCCTGTAGCTCGAAGGAAGTGTAAAACCTGTCATTTTAATAAGTAGCTTTTGTAAGCCCTGGGCGAAGACCAAGCTTACAGTCGCAGTCTTCTCTGTTTAAACAGATATAACACAGTGGGAAGGGTGTCACAGAGGCCTGAGTTCTAGTGAAAACTCTTCATGCCTCATTAGACAATATAAAAGAAAAGATAGAATTAGTTTAATAAGATAATATTTTCAAATATTACTGAATATTCTCACTAGGTGAGCTTTGTTAAAACGCTCTATAATTTAATGCATGCTCTGCACTTTATCAAAATTCACATGTACTGCACAGAGAAGAAATCCTGTTATTTTTCTGCCATGTATGAGGTCAGTGAGGAGTGTTGAAACGGCAGACACTATATCAGCCCCAGGAAAGGCAGTCATATTTGACCTGCATCCAGGAATCACAGCAAGTCATTATTCTGATCTCTGTGCAGACAGAGAGCAAACCGAGCTGTGTGGACAGTGTGTAAATCAGTGTATGGGGGATTCAGGCTAACATTATGGGAGATTGGAGTCTTGCACTCAGCTAGTTTAGAAGTACAAAAATGTGGTGCAGAGTAAGATGTGCTGAGAAAGTGTTACAAGGGGCTAGAAGAGTTTTAATAAAGTTAATCATGAAATAACTCCCTGGTTTAGCTGCAGCACAGCAATTCCAAAACCTTTGTGCATTACACTTCTTCTTATGCAGTGAAAATGTATCTGCAATGGTACAACTAGGAGTTTCATTTAATGTCATCAGTCACATAAGACAGCTACAAAACAGACACCCCCCTTTGGACTTGGATTTTGCGTTTGACTGCATTGCTCCCCAGGTACTTCCTTGGAGTTGTTACCTGAGCCTTCCCCAGGCAGATCAGCACGACACTGCACAGGAGAAATGAGGTAATCTTGGTAAATGGTGACAAACAGTCAGTTTCATATCAATCAAGAAGAAAAAAAGACAAAAGTCTTACAAATTATGTCTGGTTGTCATTAAAACTCATTTACATGTCAAAAATTCCACTGTGATCTGAAAAGTGGCTGTAGAAGCATGTTTAATCTGTTTAAACATTCATTAAAGGACTATTCCTGATGCCCACCCCTTCATCTCTCTGTAGTATAACCAAGAAATGACTGAGATCATATCGTTATCAACACCTGAGTGGAAGTCAAGCAGTCGGCTCCTTACACTTCTGTTTGTTAAGTGACCTGGGTCAAATGATGTCTGATGGCTTAATGGGGGCTTTGAGACTTCTGGAAAATGGTTATAATTGGATTTAGGCTGTGACTGCTCTCCTGAGGTGTGAGGCAAAAACAATGAAATAGCTGGAACAAGGCTGCAAACAATTATGTTCAGATCCTGCCATTTCTTAATATTTCTGCAAATATGAATGACTCACACAGTTTGCATAATTGATTTTATTTCGTTTGATTTTATTTGTATTTTTGTTTGGCCAAGATTTCTGTCTTGAAATGAACTGCATTTATCAGTCTTATTTGTATATCTGTTCACTAGTTTTTCCCATGTACTTTTGTTTTGGCTGTATAGCATTCCTTACGATATGTGGAGAAGCCATTAAGCTAAACACTGGACTGTATTGTATTTAAGTGGGCATTGTACATTCAGTCAGCTGGTTGTCTCTGACCGGCCTGCCTGACGTCAGTGTATAATTAGGATATAAATATAAATGGATAGTAGTGCTATAGATCATGTTTGTCCCATTTTAACCACAGAACACTCTTTGATAAACTTCCTGGGTTTTTTTCTCCCCTCAATTTGTCATAGATCTCAATACTACTTTGTTTCTTTAGCTTTATTTGACAGACACAGTGAAGAAAGGACAGGAAAGTAGGGGCAAGATACACAGCAAAGGGCCATGGGTTGGACTCGAACCCAAGCCGGCCGCTCTCAGCCATATAGCATGTGGTCACCTGTCCAATGCACTGAGCTAAACCAGCACTCGTTTCATTTAGTTTTAAGATGACTGCTGTTTTTGTTTTGTTTTGTTTTGTTTTGTTTTGTTTTGTTTTGTTTTGTTTTGTTTTGTTTTGTTTTGTTTTGTTTTGTTTTGTTTTGTTTTGTTTTGTTTTGTTTTGTTTTTTCCAATTTATGGATGTAGATGTGTGCAAGTGAATGCCGTTTTACTTTAAATGTGTTGGCACTGATGTTTGTGATGTCAGTACCAACACATTTATGAGAGATGCTAGTTTGCTAAAGCTGAAGTTCACACACGTGCTAAATAAATAATAAAAAGTCTGAGAATGTAGAGTTTTTAATGAAACATGGACTTTTAAGTATTTATGTAGTGAAGTCAGAGGTAAAGCCGTGTCCTTAGTTTGTGGAGAGCGGATTGCTGTGTTTAGAGATTACTGCTTGAGTTGCCTTTATGAACCTAAACGTGCAGCGAAACACAAGAATGTGACTGCTGCAAAATGGGGATGGATAGCTGAATCTGCAAAAGCAACGAGGGCTTTTTACCGAGCTGTACACATCCAGGGGTGGCGCAGTCGAGCCCAGCTTCACGATTTCCTACAAAATCACTGAAAACCCTAAGCCACTTTTTTTCTGAGGAGTTTATCAAAAAGTGTTTGGTGGACTCTGCTGTGCTAATATACCCTGAAAAAAAGAAACATTTGGAAATGTGCCCTTCTCCAGTAACTCTGTAACAAAATGGATCAAGGACACTGCAGGAAATCTGGAGCTTCAATCGAGAAATGAAGTGGGCAATTTTGACTTTTTCTCCTTGGCTCTGGACAGGAGTTGTGATGTATGCACCAGAGCCCAGTTACTCATCTAGAGTTTTTGATTACAGAGGAGCTGGCAGCAGCACACTCAGTGGAAGGGACTTTGTTCATAGACGTAACTGCAAACTTGGATAGTCTTGGGCTAAAAAGGGACAAACTGGCAGGTGTAACCATCGATGGCTCTTCATATCTATGTTTAAAATAGTGACTTTTGAAGGGAATGAAAGATAAAGTGGTTGAAATTAACCTAGAACTGAAATTGGTATTTTTGCATTGTTTCATACATGAGGAGGTGTTGTGTAAGTGTTAATAAATTAACCATGTTGTAGTTAACTTCATCAGGACAAGAGCATTGAATCACAGACAGTTTGTTGCACTTTACTTTTACTGCCAGAGCACTTCAAGTCAGTATCACTGCTGGACTTTTATTCTTCTCTCAAAGAGGAGGATTTTCCACAAATGATGAGACATGCTCAAAAAATGTTGCTTCTCTGTGGCGCTACATTCATATGAAGAAACAGTCTCAATTATGGAGTTTAACAAAATCAGGCTTCAACTGGTCAGTGAGGATCACGTGTCTGCTGTTGCATTTCCACTTCAGACATTGGCCCTGACTTTAATCGACTTGTTCTTGGACAAAACAAAATTTTCCCCACTGAACAAGAAATAAACCCCTGAAAAGCTGCAGATGACATAATTAACCATAAGCGAAATGGCAACCGCAGTTTGAATAAAGTTAAAAGTCTTTGAAATTTTGCAAAAAGCAATCACATTTTGATCACAAGTCTTTGGGGACACTACATTAATTCAGATCTGTTCTTTTGCAATGATAAACAGACTGACGTGTGTGTTTCGTAAAGTAGCAAAATCTATTACTAAAAATGACAGTGATGTGATCTTTCTGGCTTTAAATGCAGCAGCCAAGAGCTGTTGAATGCAAACCATTAAGCTGATATGAAAAAGAACAACCACACTAGTGGAGGGGAGTGGGAGGGGGAGTGGGAGTGGGAGTGGGTGGGGTGTTACAGTGCTGAAGTCCCCCTTTTCTCTGTAAGTCTTCAATTCACTGATATGGGCTATACTGACATGACCAAACTAAGAAAGCTCTTTGTGGATGCCACCAGCAATTTGACTGGAAAATTCTGGCAGCAGAAGAAATTCCAAAGTTGTCCAAATTGCTTGGAATAACCTTTAGCTCTTCTATTACTATTGAAAATATATTTAAAGATTTTCTTTGTTGGGTAGGATGAAACTTTAGATGAAAAGAGATTCTCTTTTCTGCTAATTTCTTGACTTGACTTGAGTATGTAAACAGCTTCTTCTAAAGGAGTCGATGTAACTTTTGACATCATGTGTTGTGCTCTGACTTAATGCAAAATAGATATTCAGTCTCTGTGAATTTACAGTGAGCTCACATGCAAGCTGGACTAATGAAGAGAGAAGTGATATCATTCGCCTGTGCTGCTCTTCAGCTTGGGTTGGTTTCACCTCCTCCTCCTCACTGCCTCCTGTAGAGTCAAAGGGTTTGCATTAACACTTGGCTCCAAACAGAGGGACTTTCTGAAATGTTTCTCCTTATTTTTTATTTTTTTTGGAAGGTTGCTCCATGCCACGATTCAGAACACTCTGAGCAGAAAGGGATGGGGTCTGCAAAAACAAAGCAAAAACAGCCAGAAACATGAGTGCAGTGGATGCAGTGTTCCCCCTCATGTTATCGAGCAGGCTTTAGCTGGTCTTCACTCCTTAATTGTCTCTGACCTACTCCCATGGCACTGACTGGACTACGATTGCTGAGATAAAACTTCATGATCTCATATCACCCTCAAGTTTGGTCTGATTTAAGTGTTCACATAAATTTTTCCCTGGATGCTTTCTACTGTCTGTATGGAAACAAGAACTGGTGTACCTCCACTCTGTGCAATCAGAATCGAACTCACAAGTTTCTTTTTCTGTCATATCCATTTAGCCAAAAACAGCATCTTTTTATTCAGTAACTACAACAGTACAGTCACTTTTCTTAGCATAGTTTAAAACTAACCTTTATCAGCAAATTAAATGGATATAGCCATTGTGACGCCACCTTTTGCTCAGTGGAGACAGTCCACAAAGTGAAAAACAACCTTAGAGCAAAGTAATGACAAACAGCACCCACCTTTAATTTTTAAGTGACCACACTCCTAGTCATGCAATACTTTTTCCTTAAATGGGTGAATTATCAAAAAATTCCTGACCGGTGCTGTTATCATGAAGTCATTATTTTTACAGTAAAATTTGTTATTTTAACTCGGCCATCTGTGGTGATTGACACAAGACTGGAGTCAGCCTCAAGCGGCCATTTAGGAAACTGCAGTTTTTGGTTGCCACTTAACTTACATATTACATATTTACATGCCAAATAGTTACAAAGTTACAGCGATATAATTTAAAATTATCTTTTGTCTGCAACTGTGTTGACATAGCTTGCAAACCTCCCAGGCAGTTCTGTCTGCTTCAGGTCTTAAAGCAGGGAGCTTTCACCTGTTAGACAAATGTGTAAACCACTACACTATGGAGCCACTACAAATTGGTTTAAAATAACAACAAAGCAAATTAGCTCAGCTAATGAAATAGAAGAAGCCAAATATGTCTGTAAAGAAGTCAGGTGTTAATTATTTGCAGCTTTTAGATTCAATCTGTGGAATGAAGTTTTGAAGGTTTAGTAACAATGAAACAGGACTGGCTCGGGTGGAGTATTTTAAGACTGAGGACAAAAAAGTTCTGGGAAGGTCGTGTCACATCGTTCCTTTAGCCTGCATCATTCAATCATTTTCTGGCATTTCTTATCATTTCTATGCTGATAACATTCTCCTGTATGTCTTTTAAGCCTCACCAGCTGGATAGCCTGTCCACCACCGACTCTTTATCCTGGATTAGTGACTGGCTCTCCAATAATTGCATTTTTTTAAAACACCAAAAAGACCACGGTCATGATTACAGCTCTTCCTCATTTACATTCAGGTGATTGCTTTGTTTTGATGCTTGTAATAATGGTGTAATGTTCGATTCTTCTCTGGATTAACATATAAAATCTGTCTCAAGTTCTCCTTTCTTTTCATTTATGGGACATGCATTTCATGCATTTGTTTTGTCACATACATTAGTGTAATGACTTATTCACAGAAATCATCTCTTTCGCACCTCCAAGCAATACCAAATGCTGGAGCAAGGGTCGTAACACGCTCTAGCAAGCAAGCTCACACCACTCCAATTTACGCTGGCTCCCATTTGATTTTAGAATTTGTTTTAAAATTTTCATACTGACATACAGAGCACTAAATTGGCAAGCTCCAAAATATATACTTTACCCTCTTGTTAAACACACTGCTGCTATATAAATAAACTTACTTTACTTACTTGAAATGAGAGGAAGTAGAGATGGTTTGGGTATCTCCCTATAGGATGCCTCTTCGACTGCTTATAGGTGAGCTTCTTCAGGCATGTCCTACTAGGAAGAAGCCCTGGGGCAGACCCAGGACATGTTGGAGACATTATGTCTCTCGTCGGACTTGCAAATTCCTTGGTCTTCCGCTAGATGAGCTGAGGAAGTTGCCAAGAAGAGGGTTCAGGGCCCTTTGTCTCAAACCTATACAGATGGCAGACAATGGATGCGATGTTTTCCTTACCTGAGGAACACCATCTATGACGAGCATGTGAGTCAACTCCTGCCACCATGTCAGGCCCTCCACCATGGGTAATTCTGTGGATGTCAGTAAAGTCCTGCTGGGTTATGTGATACCTACGCGAGTATGTTAGTGATTTATTGTACAGGTGTTGAGCTTGTGGAGCTCTGGTCATAAAACAATACTAGGAGCATGTTCACTGACAGTCGGGGTCAAGGTGCCCATGTGTACACATGAAAATGCACGTCAGCCTTCCTTCTCATACAGATGTTCATATAGTACACATTCAAACACAATTGTGCTCTTTCTGGTTCTTGCCTTAAACTTTTTATTACAGAGCCAGGTGTTGTGTTGGTATACAGAAATGTCTACTGTGTCTGTGGGTTTGTATTTAATGAAAGATAATGTTTGAAAATATTTTGTCTTTATGATCTATAGTGGATTCAGACTTTTGGAAGCTGGACGGGAAGAAAAATGTGTGTTTGGGTTAAAGCACAGTTACCATATGACGTATTCACAGTTGAGAGGATCTGTTCAGACCTAGTGAATACTTCACCATTGGCAGTTAAAATTTAAAGGTACCCTGGTATGCTCCAATTCTGCATTTTTATTCTTGGGCTCAACTTGAGTATCTTTATCTTTAACAGCCCTTTTTGCAGCCTCTCAGTTTCTTCTCTCCCTCTAGCTTGTGTTTACCCCACCCCAAACGCCTGTTTTATTCTGATTTGCTGGCCCATGGCTGGTTCAAGCAAAAAGGAATTTGATAATACCATATAAGTTCAGCTGTGGCAGCCTGATGTTAACTTGGCTCAAGAGTAGAAAAAAACAATGGAAATCAAGCTTTTAGGGCAATATGAAGCCTGAGGTTTTCCCTCACACTGATCTTTACATACTTTCACCGTGTTTAATATGAACATCCAACGCTGTAACTGTAGTTTTACAGTTACAGCTTTATATTTTGTTCTTTGTTGGTTGATTTACTTGTGGTTATTGGTGACAACAAAGAGCATCTTAATGAAACAGCAAACCTTCCAAATTGTATTATTAACTAGCTTCTTTGTCAGAAATAGATTGTGCATGTGTCAGTGAGCTGGTTCTTTTCCTCTGAATAGTATCCGATAGATGAATGCATCAGGTCCTGTGAATCTCTTGTACACATATACATGCCCTATGCCATTTGCATCTAGTGTGGGAAAGACAGACTGGCAAGTAGTTTTAAGACATCTAACTAAATATTAATTAATGATTATTACAGAAGAAATATTAGATGAAGTCCCTAATTAAAAATGTAGTTGGTGTTAATGGAGATAAATACTCCTGTTTAGTCATAAAGTTAGAGAACAAAGTTCAGCTTAACTTCAAATGAGAAAACTCTGAACTATGTAGAGCCAACACCCCAGTCTGGTCTGTATTTTCCAAGTCTTTTATTAAAGTTAACAAACTGCCCTGATCGCTCAGTGAGGGATGTCAAGCTGAAGCTCTTTGCATATATTGAAGTGAACATATGCCTTCTGGAGTAGCATGTGTTTGTGATATATCTGACTATCAAGTATTAACACTGATCAAATGCAGCTCGTCCTTCATTAGAAATATGTACAGTGTTTTCTTGTGCGGAGCCACATTTGTCACGCATTTTGTTTTACTCTATGCTACTTCTTTCAAATTTATCCTCAGATGGAGCCAAAGTAGGGACCGCAAATATTGGTGGACTTCTCCACCAATATTACAAGCTCACAAATCGCTCCTGAGTGCACTCAGTTTAATTTCACAGATAATTTAAAGCGCTCTTAGTTGTGTAACATATTTTCTCAATTTGTGCACGCACCATTTTGCAAAATATTGTGCAACTGGGCAAAGACTCTATGTTTTAGCCCCAACTAAATCTGAATTGGAAAATCTTTGGATTGAAAGTGAGTAAAAGGGATTTGAGAGGCGATATTAGGGAGAAGATTTCAGACTGGTATTAACACGTTTTCCATCAGACTGTTGTTCTGAACTTACCATTTATGTAAGGATAGATAGCACACTGTCAAAAATTCTGACACAGTCAAACTGTACTATTTTATGTCTGTCAAACTTTTTTTTTTTCCTTTTGCAGATTCAGTTAAACAAATGTTAGCAATATGTCTTTATGGGACAGGCTAACATTTACATTTAAGTTATCTTTTATGTGTTGATGCAGTACTGCTTGAGCTAGAGATGCCTCTTTGTAATGCTTGAATAATTCACAGGTCAGTGTTAAGTTACTTAACAAACAATGTTCTTATGAAAATGGTCAGGTACACAGTAAACAAACTCTTCAACGGGGTTTACATTTGTGTTACAATTTTTTTTTCCTCACCAAAAGTCTAGAAAACATAACTTTATGACTGTGGATATGTGGTCCTTGATCTAAAGACACGTCAATGAATCATTTCACTTTTTCAAAGCCGCGTGAGTGTTGAGGCAAGAATGTTTGCAGTTACTTCACTTTTATCATGAGCGTTTCATTAGTTGCAACCACAACTTGATATAATCACCTATGAAAATATACCACAAAGCTGGAAACAGTGACAGAGAAACCTGATGAGAAAAGTGTGCTTTCCAAATAGCTTAGCACAATAACATTCCACTTTTACACTTTGATCAGTTTAGCAAAGAAGAAATATGACAGTCAGAGGAACTGCTTGCTGGATTTTCTGGCATTTTCATTGCTGTAAAATATCAATAACCATGAGATATTACATAGTGAGAAAGTAACAACATTACTAATTCCTCAATAATATCAGTAAATACTCATATTGTCCATTACTTTGCTTTAGTTACTCAGCAAAACTTCCCCAAAGGTACCTTTCAACAACAACAGTTTTTGAATCAAAATAAAGATGAGACCCAGGCTGTCAGCTGAAAGCAGATAAACCCAGGTGACATCAACTCTCCATTCCCAACAGGACAAAAAAAAGAAGAAGCTGTTTTTCATTAACAAGCTAAAATGTTACATGGGGTACAGCTATCTGGATTACCGTTGCCACAACAAACCAAATTTAAAAAAAAGCCCAAACGAACAAAAAAAACAAAACAGATGGCTGTCCTAGGACTGATACCTCACCTCCAGTATCTTCTTTATTTTCTGCTTCCAGTAACAACCTAGCCTTTTTTCCTCTTCAGACAGTCTCTCTCTCTCACTAGCTTGGAAGGGAAGCCTGAGAAAGATAATGTGGTTTTTCTGCTTTGATGGCTGTTTTTCTGCCATCAAAGACATGGTGGGCTCCAGTAGGGTGGGGCTGGGCTGGATTGCTGACTCCTTTACAATCTGGCTGTGAGTAAACCTCCAGAAAGGCTGTTGTTGAAGCGTTGGGCCAGTCAGTCCATGACAACGGCACTCTGATGGCTGAGTAACACAACAGCTTTTCTCCTGGGAGATAGCAGTGGAAATGTTGAAGCGATGCAAGTCTGCACATACTGGAATAAGTTAACAGCAATATGGAACATGGATGTCGTCACTGCCTTCCTTTGTCTCTACACGTCAGCTTGGTTTTTTATATTGTTTTTTCTTAGTCTATGTGATGGTGTTAAAGGAATCAAGATTTACATATTAAATGAAAAAAGCCAACTCTACTAATGACATTACAACATAAAGAGTATGTATTCACTGTAAGTGAATTAAAACATGTTCTTCAGGTGTTTATGCAACCAGGTCATCCAACTCACAAACATTAGTAAGTGAGAGGTCTGCCTATTTGTGGTCTAATGAAGATTTTTATAGGGCTGCATATCAGGGTCATTGTAGTTTAAAAGAATTTTTATAGAGCTAAGCGAAGGATGGAGCAAAAACCTGAGAAAAACATGTAGCTTAAAATGAGAAATTTACAAAGAAAAAAAAATCTATAACTCATTTGCTATTTGAGAAGTCATACATATGTGAGAAAGGAATGAAAGATTAAGTTAACATGGAAGTGCAAAAAAACTGTAGTTCCTCCAAAGGGCACTTCAGGGTGTTTCCCAAAGCAAGCCAGAGATATTTTGATCTTGTCATGGTACTGGGTCTGTGACCCAGTGTTTTGCGTCTAAGTTAGTTTTTCCTTGATTATGTATTATATGTTTTATTTTGTTCCCCAGTCGCGTCTCATGTGTCTCCTCTGTCTCTGTGTTCTGTGTCCCCTTGTTTAGTGTCAAGTCCGTGTCTCTGTCCTGTGCTTCCTGTTTTACTTTTTAGTGTCATGTCTTTCGTCAGCGTGTTTAGTTTTGCTTCCCCTTGTCTCGTCATGTTTATTACTCCCAGCTGTGCTCTCCTCCTGTGTCCCATTCCCTCGTTATCCCTGAGTGTATTTAAGCCCTGTGTTTTCCTTGCTCTTTGTTGCGTCGTACCCTCTTCATGCTGTGTGTTTCCCGCCGTGCTGCCAGTGTTCTTCGTCCCAGGTGTTTAGTTATGTTATTCCCAGTTTCTAGTTTAGTTTGCCGGTTCATGTATGCTATTTTGTCACTGCAATAAAGCAGCCTCCTTAAGTTTATTTCCCGTGTGTGAGTCCTGCGTTTGGGTCCTTCCTCCTGCCTGCCACACAGCAAACCATGACAGCTTGACTTCCTTTTCTT
>VVHJ01003647.1:0-12456 GCA_015107715.1 Tylochromis polylepis | reverse complement strand
AACCAAAAAAAAAAAAAAAAAAAGCTTTTAAAAAAAAAAAAAAAAAAAAAAAAGCCGTATTTTGCTTGGATAATGAACCTTTCTCCCCAGTCAGCAGTTAATATAAATGTGCAAAGATATTTGAACACAGTGGGGATTTTAAATTATTTAAATGAAACTGCCGTTTGAGGGAGAAGTGGGTTTTCTCTCCGCTGCGATCTGATCAAGCAGTTTAAGCGATCTTAAGGAAAGTGCTTCCCTTACTCCTCTCTCTCCGTCCATCAAAGCAGAGAGAAACGGGTCTGTTCCAGAGGGAAGCAAAAATATGAACCATCATTATCACTAATGCCACTTCTTCTTCTTTAACGCAATTCCAAATTTTAGGTCATTTTCACCTTCGTTGCTGCCCTCACGCCCTCTCATATCCATCTTTTTCTTCTCTCCTCTCTACTTTCTTTTCCTCCATTTCCATCTTACTTCCTACCATCTTTAAATTTTATCCACCCTCGCTTCTTCTCGTTAATAATAACCTTTCCTCTTCGTTCCCCCCTCCCTCCTGATGAATGCAGATGACTTCCGAGCCTCCCAGGAGGCCTCTTTAGTTTCTCCTCTGCAGGAATAACAGAGCAGGAGGGATGGGGATATTTCCTGTGAGCTGTTTTAACGATTAAAGCGGTTCCATATGGCTTCCGCCGGCTAACAGCTACCGGAGGAGCGCCACGTTAAAAACAACATGGAGCAGATCAGCAGTCAGAAAAAAGCCCCGCCTCCTGGGTGCCAGGGTATCATGTGATACCCTGCAACAGGATCGTATAACTCCAAATGCATAACAATAACGATTTAGTGTTTTTAAAAGATGCATGCCCCTCCCCGAGCCTGCCGGAGGTTTCTTCCTGTTAAAAGGGATTTTTTCCTTCCCACTGTCGCCAAGTGTTTGTACATAGGGGGTCGTCTGATTGTTGCGTTCTCTCTGTATTCATAGTCCAGGTCCCCATTTCTGGTAAGACACAGTCCCAAGACTCCCACCACCAGGTTCTGTGACAGCAGTCATTGCTGTTCTCTGAAGAACCTGCAGCAGGTGCTGATGGTGCAGAGCACCACAGAAAGGTGGAGTTAAAGCTCAGCTGTAGGATGAAAGACTGTCTGGAGAGGCAGCTGATGCTATTTCTCATTTACTGGTTACAAAGAAGTTGCAAAACCAAATAAAATGAGTGCAGAGAGAAAGCTGTAAAAGGAATTATGCGGCGCGTGTGCTTCCACGTGTAAAAATCAGTAAATCAGTGGGAAAGGTTCCTGCTCAGTGCTCTCTTTTATTCCCGACAGCCATGTGTGTCCAGCTGGGCCGATTCAGCGTCCCCTGAATGCAGCACAGAAACATATTAAAGTTTTGCGGTCTGAAGAGTGGAGATAAGGCTGTAAAACGATGAAATGTGTCTTTGAACGTGCAGCCCTGACAGGGACGTACAATCAGCTCACCTGCCCTGAATCCACAGTGGCCTCGGGCTCCGACAAAGCAGGTTTGAACATTTTGTGTTTTGTGAGCAAGCACCATATGCTGCTTTACAAGCGCAGGTACACAAATCAACACCGGGGGCAGCGACACGCCGCTTTACATCGAGCAGCTGGCTGTCATCATTAAAGCAATGATGAAGAAAGGGCGTGCAGCTTTTTAATTAACATTTTCAGCACGGAGACAAAGGACAGGCTGCCGGTAACGTCAGCTGCTGAGGTTTACGCGTGCGTGGACATTTCGTTGCAGGGAGCGTTTCCTGTCAGAAGGCAGCAAAGGTTCACAACTGGATCTTAAAGCGGCCCGAAGTGCCTGACTCAGCACGGTTATGACAAGCCGCGCTTCCTTCAGTAATTCTGAGTCGTCTTAAACTGCACATACCTTCTGTCTGATAGCTTCTGTCATCAGCCTGAATTTCATTTTTATGGCAACGATCTGCAGAACAGGACTCATCCATCAGCTGGAGGATGCTGCTCCACGAATGAGATAATCACGTAGTTGTAGGATGTCACTGCTGTGTGTTTTACAATGATAAAAACACAGAGGCTGCTTTAACTCTGATGGATTGTCCCTCTCAAGCTGCCCAGAGCTTCTCCGAGCAGAACCGAAGCGAAGCCGCCAGAAGAGGAGGGAACAGCGTGTCCGAGATTAGGTTTGGAAAATATTCAATCCTGCACTTAATGACTGACGGCCGAGCAAACGCTGAAGCTTCCGCCCGTGCAGACGCCGCTGCTTTTTCACTCAGAGGATGAAGCGGCGTCCCGTCATTGAAGCGGAGAGCTATCGTTAGCGCGCAGGGCCGCCGGCGTCTGTGAGAGGAACTTCAAATGTTCCTCGAGAAGCGCTCGCGTCTTCAGATTTCATGCAGCTGATGGATTTCAGCGCTAATCAGAGACCGGCAGCATCACTGCTTTCAGTCAGCGCCGTTTCAAACAGCATTCCTGATTAAAACATTAACTGCAGAATGTTCAATATACAGACGCTGCTTTCTTGACTCACATAAAGCGTTCGATAGCACTTTAAAAATAACAGAAACTACACAGCAGGAAAGTGTCAATCACAGCAGGAGTCCCGGGACGACCGGAGGGCAGGAACGAAGAGGACGCACCCCTACTTTAGCCAACGAGGCAAACAGAAACACGTGGCTGCATTTTGCACTTGAATCATTTAAAAGCCAAAGCACGCTTTTGGAAAATGTCGCTCCGAGCGTATGAATGTTATTCACGCTGATAAAAGTGATCTCACCCCGAGCGCTTCACTGTAAACGAACAAGAGGAGCGAGCTGCACCGTCTGCAGAGAGTGGGCACGCGAGGCGCTGACGGGGTCATCGGCCTTGCTGTTACCTGCTGCCTGCAGGGGGCACATTGTGCCTTGTGCACAGCCAGCCAGAGGTAGACGCCGAGTGCAGCTATATAAATAAACCTGCACCACTTGAGGCGTTCTACATCTTAAGTGGAGCAATGATTATAATCAAAATCCATCAAGAAGCACAAGTGAACCGCAGGTGCGGAGAACAGTTAAGCAAAAGGAACAGAGGAAGAATAGCGTGTCTCCTGCAGAGAGGGGAAAGACGGCGTAATCACAGTCTGAGTGCACCGCACGGCAGTTTGAGCCTAAAAATAAGAGAATGAATTCAAGTGTTGCAGACTGCTGCGGTGGCCAATCGCTGCTTGCCACAATACCCATTTTATTCTTTTCTCTACAGAGAGGGGGGTGAGCCGGCTAAGTGACAGCACTGACTGCTTTTACTTTTCTAAGTTTTCCTTTTGTTGATCTGCGTTTAACACAAACCAGCAGCAGTCTCCATGAGGCACCTGGTTCCACGTCCTGACTTAGGAAGTTGTTCTTCCAACTTCTCTGGAGTCGAATCCTTTTAGGAAAGCAGCACAGACAAAATAAAGATGTGCAATTCCTATTTTTGCATTACCACGTGGATAGCCATCGTGACACTGCCCGCTGGTTTCTGGACTCGGCATTAGTGTTTTCCTGCTGCCGTGCTGGTTTCAGGCTCTCCGTCAGTTCTCTTAACCACACAGGAAGTTGTGTGATCGGTCAGATGATCGCCAAAAAGGCTCCAACAGCACAAACACGGTCCAGAGGTCCAGTTCAGGGACTCCAGTTAGCTGAGGTGAAGCTAGCAGACGGCTAGCAGCTACAGCCGCCTGTGGTCACTCAGTCAGCCGGGAGCTTCTGAAAACTGCTGATGTAGAGTATGGCCAACTGGATCAGCAGCATTCAACCGCCAGTTTATTAATTGAATAATTGAAATGACAGCTGCTCAGATGGGGTACATAAAAAAAAAAACACAAAAAAAAACAAGCTTCCTTCATGAGGCACCTTATTTTTGGATTGATAGAGAGTTAACATGCAGGCTTATGTGTGAGTAAGGCCACGTCCACTTCTCTTTGTTTTGAAAAATACCTCCATCCTCACGTCAAGAGCGTGCCAAAGCAACAGTACTCGATACAACTCCAACTCTAAAGAACTGCTGGCCAATCAAAAGCCCCAAACCAACAACAGCATGGCACACACTTTCGATGCTGCGAGACAAAATAGTTTTGTTTTTTTTTATCCACGTGTAAATCGGTTTTCGGTTATCCAGAACGCCGTGCACGTGTGGACAAAAGACTGACTTCCTGTGGGCTCCGTGTGCAGATGAGTCGGTATAAATGAAATATTCATTCTGTTATCGAACTGAACTCAAACTGTGATGATGGGAGTAGTTTCATAGAACTGGATTGGTGTTTTACTATTGCGCCTTTTCCAGTGATTGGGCGTCTTGTTTCACACACAGTCAGTGTGCGAGATGCCGGCCGCCTCGCGTCACTGATGAAAGCTACCAACGGTCTCTCTGACCCCAATGTTGGCCTCATGCTAGGTTTAGGGAGCAGCGTTTCCAGAGGTCACACAGTGGCTCCTCTTCGCCGTTGCCCGGCCTCGTGTAATGTCTGAAGAAGATCCGTGTTTGTAACGTGTGACGAGGCCATTGAGTGGATGGGATGGAGTTCGGGGTCGGGACACCAGATGCTGCTCACTGCATCTTTGTCTCCAGCCTCCTCTGTGGGGCTCCAATCAGTAAACACTTCTGAGCCCCCTGAGATTCATTTGCACGTGTTCGTTTACCTGTGCGCAGCCCACTCACACCTTCTGTTCAGAGAGTACAGCCTGTGCGAAAGGCAGATGATCCATGTTTCCTCCCGTCTTTGCTAGAGTTGCTGTAATGTGGTTTCACATGTTGGCACAAAATGCTCGATGGGAGTCGTTAACTCGCCTGTCAAAGTATTTTATGTACCTGTGACATTTTACCAAAGAAACCTGGTATTCTGTAACACAGCTGGTCATCTTACATACAGCCTGAGCTCTGAGAGCGCCTCAATTTCCTGCCGAAACCATGCAAGGGACTTTCATCTCTAAGACCAGGGCCCTATAAAGCTGAAATATGATGTCGACAGCAGGAATCTGCTTCCGACTTCCAGTTTTATTGATTGTCCAATTGTGAAAAATTCATCATTTGAGGTTGTATTAATGACTGAACTTAAGGCAGGATTTACTAAGCAGAGCGAATCAGCCTGAGGCTTGCAGCCGCTTACGGGAGGAAAAGCTCTGCAGGTGAATCGCTGACACCAATTTATCAACACAGGCGCAGCCAGTTCATTTCTGTAGTGACCAGTGTAAATGAGCAGGTCTGAAGAGGGACTGAATAAAGTACAGACAAAACTAAAACTTTATAAGCAGTTTGATGCTTTTGATTCGCTCCACAAAGCGTGTGAAAGTTTAGATGACGAGCTGAAACGAGGGTCAGAAACTGCAGTGGACCGCATCACGTCAAGCAGTTATTGGATGATCAATTATTTTTATTACAGTTCTGCTGTTTAAACCCAAAATACACGCATTACAACAGCTGACCATCTCCCACGTGATCCTTTATCAATGCCGCTACTCCATCTGTGCCAGTGTCCACACCACAGTCATTTTCTTCTGCACACGGTGTCAGGCTGCAGACATTTATTAAAGTCAGAGGAAAGAATGTGACACACAGCCACCTGTGGGCGAAAACAGGTAATCAGTACATCTACAAACGTTTCTGCAACATCCTGTAATTCGTTCATTCACCCCTGAATGACATGAATGTGAGAGTCAGATATTAATCTAATGCACGACCAATCTGAGCGAACCGCACTGACAGGTTTAAAATCTTGCGCAGCAGGTGGAAGGCACGAGTGAGAGAAAACTTGTTTTTATCAGAATTAAATTTAGGAAGTTCACGGCGTGAACGTGAGCCGACCCTGCTGCAAGTTGGAGCTAAACGCCCTCCCGTAATCGGATACGCTTTGCATTCTGGGAAAGTGGCGGTGCACCATAGATGTGCACGCAAACGTTCAGCATGGCGACTAAGTGACGACCAACAGGACGGACTAAAGTTTGTCACACCTGTGAGCCGTGCACCTATGGTGATTATAGCCGTCACAGCCACGTCAGGCAGAAATGACAAGTGTGAAATAATCTTTGAAACCGCAGTGCTGCAAGCCGTCGCATTTAAATCTTGTCCTGCCCAAATGGATGTACCTCCCTGAATGATACAGCCAGCCTCAAAACGACCGTTCAAGCCTTCCCTTCTTTGAACAATCAGTGCACCTCTTTAGAAAACCCAGACAGCAGTTGGTAGAAACCGCAGCTGTGGCCCTTGCAGCCAGTTAGACTAGTGTCATCTATAACTCTATAGCATCCAATAAAAAAGGAGAGGTACAAGAAGGTTCCTTCAGTGAGTATAATTATCATCCTTACAGAACTACAGGAAGGCCTGATGGTCCACACGACCTGCTTCATGTGCTTTGTTTTTGTCTCCTGGCTCTTTTGACTTCCTGACAGAAGTGCTTCATGAAAGCCCGACGTGTCAGATCAGACGAAGGGAAGAGAGACGGTAATAAAGACCGACTGATGGAGGAAGGGAAGAGTGAGGAAAATGTGATAAAAAGGTCTGGAGGACGTTACGAGCTCCCAGGCCTTTATCCCCGCTGAGCACGAGGGCAATTTCACAGGAAATGGAAGAGGTGGGAAGCAGGTGAGGAGTGAGAGAGGGGCACGGACACTTAAAGTGGAATAAATTACACTCTCGTCAAAGCCAGAAATGAATAAAATTGGTACCTTAAGAAAGGTTTTACCACTGAGATCAGAGAAGACGGTGATTAACACCAAAGGTACAAATCTGCAGAATCAGACAAACGGTAATATGGGTACTCGGAGCGCTCGCTGTTTTCTGAAAAAATATTGTAAGGGTTGTAATCACTGATGCTTAACAGCAAGCCGTCTGCACTGATTTCAAAGTGCACTCGCTGTCACCCAGTCAAAACTCTGCAGGTACTTCATTACAGAGTCACCGGGAGCTGGTAGGGAAACCTGGGCAAGTGTCTCCAACCTTACAGTGATGCCATCTGGTTGCCATTTTGTCATCATTAACCCATTTTCTGCATTTCTGAACATGCACACTTGATCTTTCCCATCCCAAATATACCCAGTGTCCATTTCCCTTCAAAGACGGCACAATGCACCACAGAGACACCCAGAATCCAAACACGCAGCAAAGATAAATGTTATAAATATCCACGCTGGCCTCACTGAGTCGTTTCGATCCGGTCCGCGGTCCGAGCGAGTCTTCTGATGAAATTGCAGTTTTGTCGGTCGCCGCCTGAACCTTTGTGCTGCTGCTGAAACCTGAGAAGTGTGCGTATACACAGCGTGTGTTTGGTGTTTAGAACAAAGTCACAAAGTTTACAGCCAACTTTGCTTCTCCGTGCTTTTACTTCCCTGCTTTTAGAGCTTTCAGGCGGTTTGATGTGTTGAAACAGCTCAGAGTCGATTTCTTCTGCCCGCTCTCGCGGCCATGCATTTTTAATGCCCCGCTCATTTAAATTCGACTTCTTCTGTTTTTAAGATGGCTTTATGCTAATCTTGTATTGTTTGTCTGAGAACTGATACGTGCTGCGAGGTTGTGGTCGGGCCTCCCCTCGCCGTGCAGGCTTTACGTCTCGAAGGAGCTGAATCGTACACGACTCTGTAAACAGCAGCCACGGTTTATGGCGTGAATCTTCAAAGGATCGCTCCACGGACACAGACGATGCTTTTACATGTACTGTGTCCATATATCACTTCTGCTAATTATGTAGCTAATTAGCCCAGCAAAAGACAGATGAGAGAAATTTGTTAATCAGAAGTGCGAACACTCCGGGGACGGGAGCTCTACCATCAAACGCCGCACGCCGCCTCTCCCTCCGCCGCCCCAAGGATCTGCAGACGCACTTGTTAAGGCTGACAGGGGAAGGTGTTGGTTCATTACACCGCCTCTACAAAGTGAAGGCTTTCAGCGTGAGAAACAACTCATCATTTAGCAGCAAGAGACAAAAACCGGAAACGTCACTACGGCCCTTTTTAAGCCTCGTTTACTTTTATTTATCGAGTTATGACTCAAACAAAATTCATCAACTGCATCGAAACTGCTCTCGACGTCTGCCGAAGCTCAAGGCCGAAAACTCCGGCAATAAAAGGAAAGCAAATGTTATCGGAGCGGCGAGTTCATCATCCGGGGACTGAGCGTGCACTCAGGAGTGTTCGCTGTGGGTAAGAGTGGGAAACAACCCGGCACACTTTAGTTTCTGCTCAACAGAATAAAAAAAACATTTGAATTAAATGAATATTTAACGAGCTGAAAGGTTTGTTTCTCTCAGCGAGAGGCTGAAGTTAAAGCTTAAAAGTTATCCCACGTATCACGAGCAGAACGCTCGACACGCAGATGTGTGAGGATGACTCTCTCTTTCATCCATGAAAGATGTGTTTATCTGTTCCATCACATCCGTCTGTAGTTGGTGGAAACTCAAATGGATGGAGCTACGATCAACAGTACAAGCCAGAGTCCAAAACCGGCGTCCAAAATGTAAACAACACAAATGCAAAGATTTGCAGCTCCCGTAAATTTATTCCCAATACATCAAATACAAAAACACACAACACAAACAAATGTTTAAAGTCAAGAAAATGAACCATTTTAAGAAAAATATGAGCTCATTTGGAATTTGATGGCAGCAGCATGCAACCCCGTGTTAGGCTGTAGCTGCGCACCCCCGGTCATCCTGAGAGTGGCAGCGGGGGCGAGTAAACTTTAAGATTTATCTTCCACCGATGATGGAAATCCACAGCGCGGCCTTTGTTCTGTGGTGGGTGCGTGCAGCGGCTCCCGTACGCTCACAGTTTGTTTTTCCTCCACTCATTTCTCTCCTGCTTCTTCTATTTCAGTTTCTGCTGCCATGTGTTTCAGAGAGCGGTAAAGTTTTATTTTGGGATTTTTGCTGAATAACCAGAAGATACACATGTTGCTGATTTATAATAAATTTGCCTGGTTCGTGAGTCTGTGTTGAGTAGAAGAAGACAGAAGCGGATGTATAGGAAGGAAAAGGTTGGAAGGACGAAGGATGTACTTCTGTTCACTGATCGCACATCTGTATTCAACAAAACTACTCAGCAGCAGCAGCAGCAGCGACGAATTAAACTTTAGCAGGCCGCTTCTTTAAAACATGCGATGGGGCTCTGGGACGAAGCTGAGCAGAAGTTCAGCCAATGAGCCGATTTCCTGTCAGGAAAACTTTAAGAAGTCTTTAGCATTCCTGCAGAACGCATCTTTCTTTGAAACTATATTTTTGAGTGGGGAGAACAGATGAGAAAGCGGACCGACTCTAACAGCAGTTTGTTTTTGTACAAAACACTGTCTCCAAAAAAAGCCCGAGACACCAGCACAATTTTCAAAATCCTCCCGATCCCGTTTTTACACGGTAAGGTTACAAAGACGATTTAAAAAAAATGATGTTCATGGTGAAGAAAGCGCGTTTCCCTGAGGATCGGCTGCGGTTTGCACCTTCTCCGTCACCTTTTTGTCCCTTCTGAAAGGACCGCCCACCACGAGCACAGCCACACGGTAAAAACTGTCCCCGCGTTGTTTTTGTTGACGCTCCCGTCGGTCGATCATCACGTTTGAGGCTATTGCAGATATCAGATACACTGTGGTGCACACAGATGTAATTCTGTGTTTGAGTAAACCTGAAATAGTACAGCTTGTTCACGTATGTATGTATGCAGTGTTGTTTTCTTTCGCTCTCTGACTTTATATGAAATCCAATCTCCCCGCAGCTGTGAATAGAAAGCCGAGCTGAGCCGCTAAAGAAAAGCAGCGTCGCTCTTACATGAAGCGGCCCTCCGGTTACAAGCTGAAAATCCATTCTTCTGCTCCGCTGCCACTTTATCGCCGGAACTTCTTATTGCTCTTTTATATCATGGACTCGCACGAGAAAAATAAAACAATGCACAAAATAACCTCTTCGACCTCATCGCAGCCTGAGGATCCGCCACACTGGTTCACAGAGTCAGGGAGACAAATTTACATCGGGCTCCATCCACAGAGATGTGTTTAAAGTGATGCACGCCATCACAAATAAATATTCTTGGATTGAATTTTTATGACATGGAATGATGATGATGATGATGATGAGTGAAAGGCTGGGACAAGTCGGTGGGACACCGTCCTTCGTCCTGCTTCTGAAAGCATCTGGAAAGCTTGAGGGTTTCCTCATACCTGATGAGCTGCTCTGACTGGAAGCTGCACATCCAGCCGGGCAGGATATTTCATAGTGAACAATGCTCGTTGCCTTACAGTGCATCTTTGCAACAGGAACCGCTGCAGAACAGCTTTTTTAAACTATTCTAAAGTTCCTCCAGTATTATTATTATGGGTAAAATTCACTTCCTCTAAACTCTCAAAGACCCGAGGAGTAACAGAGAAGTCTAATTGTGAAGATGGAGAGCCCATATCCACACACACACACACACACACACACACACACACACACACACACACACACACACACACTTCGTCATAGCTGTGAAACAGACATGAACTCGGGGTTTTGTTGGAAGCAAACCAAAGCTTTACGGCCGTTTTGGAGCCGGTTCCGTCCCGCTGGGTCTCGTCTGAACAGCACTGTCAGTACAAACCCCTGGGCGCGCACACAGATAATGCTGCATGTTTGATGTTTTATGTTCCTGCCTTGTTTTTCCCCCCCAATGCTGTCGAATCCTTGTGGTTGATGCCAATGAGCCGTACAGATTATGTCTTTGATGACCATGATTGGCTTAAAATGTTTCCAGCAGGGACAAACGTGGACAGTCAGGGCCAATATGGTGCTTTTATGTTCCCTGGCCAATGAGGTGCACAGAGAGACAGCCGTCTAAAGTGAAGGCATTCATCAGCACATGCTAATGACTTCTGTGAGTCTTTGGAGACTTCTCGGGTAATGAAAGCGTTACTACATGTGTTGATGTTAAGGTTTGTCAAACCTGATGAGACACTCGTTTTCAGTTTTGAAGAAGAAAGTAAGATGTGGAAAAATGTGAGCACTATTGCAAATCCAAATTTAATTAATAAGCTGCACACTGTCTCCATAATACGCAGCACCACGCTCTGAAGGTGCAAGGAGCAGAGGCGGTGAAGGTGGACGACTTTAAATACCTGCAGTCGAGCATCCAAAGCAACAGAGAGTGCGCAAGAGAGGTGAAGAAGAGGGTTCAGGCGGGGTGGAGACCGGTGTCAGGGATGATTTGTGACAGGTGTATAGCAACAAGAATGAAAGGGAGATTTACAAGATGCTAGTGAGACCTGCTGTGATGGTTTGGAGACGGTGATGCTAACAAAGGACTTGGAGATGGAGATGGCAGAGCTGAGATTTTCATCGGGAGGATGGACAGGATTGGAGGACAACTCAGGCGGAGATGGTTTGGACACGTGGTGAGAGGTGAGAGAGTGGATATACAGTACTGTGCAAAAGTTTTAGGCAGGTGTGAAACAAAGAATGCTTTCAGAAATATAAATGATTTTTTATTGGCCCCAAATGTATTCTGCAGCAGGACAACGACCCCACACACACAGCCAGAGTCATTAAGAACTATCATTAAGAACAAGAAGCACTGGAAGTGATGGCGTGGCCCCCCACAGAGCCCTGATCTCAGCATCATCGAGTGTGTGTGGGATCACATGAAGGATGTGAGGAAGCCTACATCCACAGAAGATCTGCGGTTAGTTCTCCAAGATGTTTGGAACAACCTTCAAAAACTGTATGCAAGTGTACCGAGAAGAACTGATGCTGTGCTGAAGGCAGAGGGTGGTCACAGCAAATATTGACTTGATTTAGATTTCTCTTTTGTTCATTCACTGCAGTTTGTTGATTGATGAAAATAAATGATTAACACTGCCATTTCTGAAAGCATTCTTTGTTTTTTTACAGCATTTTTTCTCACCTACCTAAAACTTTGGCACAGTACTGTACAAGACAAAGGATATGGATTATGAAGCCACGAGGCAGGAGCTCAGGGATGAGTCACCGCCACAGGCGGAGGAGTTTTAAGTATCTCGGGGTCTTGTTCAGGAGTGAGGGGGGAGTAGACGGTGAGACAGAGAGCCTGGGGTGACGTCTGCAGCGATGAGGACGCCGTACATGTTGTGGGGAAGATGGAGCCGAGCATAAAAACGAGGCTGTTGATTTACCGATCTACGCTCCTGCCGTCACGAAAGCTTGTGTCGTTTGTTTAGGTCGTGGAAAGGTCGTCGCTCAGCTTACAATAAACTCACGTCATCCTCCACAAACACACTGCACATGCACGTCCTCACACAGTCGCCGGAGGCCGTCTAATCCGAACTCTCCGTACTAACTAAAGTATCTAAAGTACCTTTCACCGACTCACTCTGTGGAACTTGTGTTCGTTTGTGACACGGCGCAGCGAGCTCTCGGTGTTGCTGTGTGGTTCTGACAGCAGAGCTGGTGGTTTTTTGTGTTTTAAGTTTAAAGTTGCTTTTTGTCAGGTCCAGCTCTCTCTGCACTGCCAGCTGCTGGATCAGAGCCGTTTTGGTGGAAGAGTCAAAGCTTCGGAT
>VVHJ01003644.1:0-11264 GCA_015107715.1 Tylochromis polylepis | reverse complement strand
AAAAAAGCCTAAACTGTTTAAAGAAAACTCAAGGTAATGTTTTCAAAGATATTTATTCCCCTACAGCAGTCCCAAAGTTTATTGTTTAAAATCAACAATCATGGAAAAAAATCAACAGATTAGCACATTTAGAAGAGCTAAAAACAGCTTTATACTTATGTTGGCATCAGCTATCCAGACACTATCAGTTTTCATTTGAACTGGTCTTAAAAAGACCAATCAGACCAAGATTAATATTCCTCTGTGCCATAATTTTCTGTTTCCGCCCAAAAGCTATTAAAAATGCTGAACCGTGTAGTTCACTGGTGCTCCCTTTGCTTTTTAAGATTCAGCTTCAAATTTTCCTTTTCCATAAAGTTTATAGTTAGAATTGGGTGACCCTGAATCATCCCTTTGTTATGCTGCTGGAGGACTTCCCATGATGCACTGAGCACTCTCCACTTCCCATTTGTTTATTTATCACTGCTGCATGTCATTAACTTCTGTAGTTTGTGTTTGGACCTGCTTGTGATCTCTCTGTATTCTCCTTGTCTTGCCCTACTTAGCCCTCGAGCTCCAACTGGTCTTGGCTAGCCTTCTCTGAACCTGTTTCGTCCTCCTCACTGTCACTAAGTGCTTGTAGGGGATTGTCTGATGGTACTTAGCTCATGTTATAAAGCACCTTGATCTGTGTGACTTAGCCTTATATGAATAAATCTGAATTCCCACTTATACAATCTTGCTGCCTTAAACACTCACCAGTACATCTGTGGTTTAAAAAAAAAACCAAAAACCCACAGCATAAATTTCACTTTAAAAGCTGAACTTTTATATTTGTGATTTACACATTCAGCAGGAAGTAGGAGCCAGAGAGAGCTGTGTACAAAGATGGACTTTTTTTGAGCTATAAGAAAAATATAGAATAACATCAGTTTTATTTTGAAGGGGGATTCTGTTAAGCTTAGAAATATGCAAATCACAGAAGAATGTTTCAGTTTTCTGGTGTTGGGATTTATGTACCAAATATAAAAAAAAATTACTTTCTCCTCCGTGCAGGAAGCTCTCTGAGTGTTTTGTCCAAAAAAACCAACAAAAAAACCATTCCATTATTTATTTTCATTATTTATTGGTCATTGATGGCAACTGAATAAATTAAGGCTTATGAACAAACATCATAAAAAGCACCATAAATAAATGCCTATATATAGAAATATAAAAAATAAAAAGTAAAAAATAAAAAAATACTATAGTGAAATATAATGGCCACAAATCACAACTAGCATTTTTTTTCGACTTGAACTCTTTGTGGGATCCGAGAAGCACAGATCCGACCCCTCAGGTAGTGTGATTTCAGTCAGAGGAAGCAGTGGAATTGTAACAGCTGTGCTTGCATTAATCAAAATGTACCAAGCGTTTACGGTGATTGGCTGGTTATGACGTTTCTTGGCATTTGCCCCCACAGTGTCAATTATTGAACCGTTTGAGCATGAAAATCTCAACATGAGTGAGAAGTCTTGGCACACAGTTGAGCTAATTATTTGATTTATTTGTAAGTGGACATGGGTCTGCCCTTTTGCTTGCTTTCAAACTTGGGAAATCTCATATACCTCCCTTCTGAACATCTTGAAATCAAGTAAACCCCCGCCCCGGTTTGCTTTAATGTGCATCTCAAATGTCTTCTTTCCAGACAAGAAGGATTTATTGATCTCACTGGCCGCCCTGCACTCTCCATATCAAAAATTAAACTGGGTACACTTTGCTTTTCTTAATGAAGAGGAGATTCAGCTATCAGATATGAAACAGCAAGGAACTTCTATTAAAGGAGTACTGATCACTGTCTTTGGTTCAGCCTTTTCTGCTGCAGTCGGATGCTAATCACCACCTGCAGAGGCGAGTTTCTGTGACAGTGGAAAACTCTCCATGACCTCTGTTATTTATTAATGTCTTGAGCAGCAGTTATAATGAGAGAAAGAGTCGCTGCACTGTGAGTTCTCACTGCAAGAATGTCGGTATAACCAGCCATGAAAAAGCAAAAGCAGCTTACAACTCCAGCCAGCACCTCACAATGAGTTAAACCCAAAGAGCGCACATAATAACATGGTTTTTTTTAAAAGAAAAAAAAAAAAAGCATCTGGCAAAGAAACAAAAAATGGTTCCCCATCAAGGGTTAACAGAATGTGGAGTAAGAAAAATAAACTGCATTAAGAAACAACAAGACAGCTGGGAAGGCTAGCTGAGAGGGGAAAGGCTCTCTCTTTCTCACCATACACCTTAAGCCTTCAGCTGAGTCAGCTTTTTCCTTCCCTCGTTCCCATTGTTTAACCTTTAAGCTCATTAAAAATTAAGCATGGTAAAATAAATGCGACCGTGTGTAATTAAAAATATCTATCTGTTAAAAACAATCTTGCATCTGTCAGGAGGAAGTCAGCAGAGACAAACAAACAGCAGTGAATTCCAGTGAGTTTTTTCTTGCTCGGTATTGCTGAGGGACCGTCTCAGACACGCGGTGCAGTGCAGGTGCTTCAAAGGTTACAGTTAGCAATAGAATATTTAGAAATCTGTGGCTTAGTCATGTCATAAATTCTGCCTCTGGGCCGCCAAATAAAAACCCTCAGTGTTCGCAATACGAACGTAACCCACGCAATGAAATATACATCCTAACCCTAAGTCATCACTATTGTGCCATAGATGCAGAATTTATTATTTTGCTATCAGTAGAGCCAAGTGTAACTTTTCAAACACCCAGATTTTCCTCTGCTCAGCGACAAAGATAGTGACAGTGGACCACTGTGTGCTGTGTGATCTGTGGTGCTCTAAATAAACTGACTCTGGACACACGTGTGCATGTCTCTGTGTGTTATTACATTTTGGGTGCACAATAAGTTAAAGGAGCACTTTTATAGTTTGGGAGATTTTTCCGCTTTATTTCTGAGGGTTAGATGAGATGATGGGTACTGCTTTCATCGTGTGTATGATCATGAAGCTACAGCTGCTTAGCTCAGCATTAAGACGGGGAGCATTTGTATGAAATGAGGATCTTGTCAAAGACCCACACACTGTTTTGCACCTTTAGCTTCCCTAACCTGCTTCCATCAGGAGTAAGGTTTAGTCCCCCAAAAGGAAACACAAATAGACAAAAGCAGATTTCTTCTTCTGCTCTTATTTTTAACCTTTCCCCTTCGTGATATTCATATCTTGTAATGTGACGCACTTTATGTATGTTTGATGGTCTGTAAAGTTTTACTCTGCTTTACTTTAGATTGAAAATAGGATCACCAACCAGGTAAAGTGGAACTGATACAGAGCTTTCTAGTCTGACTGGACCACTCAAAGCATTTGCACTACAAGCCAAATATTCACCTTTTCAAACGGCACTTTGTCTTACTCATGTCCACACCTATGGCCAATTTAGAATCAATAATTAGCCCAACGTGAACATCTATGGAGATGCTGAAAGAAAACCCAGCACATAGTGAGTGCTCCCAGGCAACAGTGCAAACCAGCACACCGCAATGTCATGCCACCCAAAGTGGAGTGACCGTTTAATTCATTAGGAATGTGTTAAGTGATTTGCACCACTTAAGCACAACACTGACTGAAGTGCGCCTTGCATTATTATCCAAATTATCTGCTTGGTTTTAATATATCAGATTCTACTGTCCTCACGCGACGCATATTGCAAAACATAGCTAATGTGTTGGTGTTTAATCAAATTACACGTGGAGTGTGACAATTTGACTCAATTATCATAAGCTGAGTGTGATAATTTGATTGGACCCATCCAATGGACCCATCATATGCTTTTGATATTTTAATGAGACAAAGGCATTTACTGGTCTTGGCTTCTGTTTCATGCTGTTTATGGGTCCTTCACCCATTTTCCAATGTGCAGATCAGGTTTTTGTTTTGTTTTGTTTTTTTTTTACAATTTTTTAACGTTTGCTCACAAACTCTAAAGAAAAAAGTCGTTTCTTGCTATACAGTCACACTGGTTAAAAGCATATTACATACTTCCATGTGATGTAATATTTATCTATTGAAATGATAATGGAGTTCAAAGAATGCTACTGCTAGCTTCCCATTTTAAACAATATTTATATGTATAACTGTGTACTTAGTGGTGTTGGCAGCTGGATTATTACTTTTGATTAGTGTCATGCCTGAAATGGAACACCTGCACCTCTGAAGCTTAGCTTGAGTCTTGTCTGCAGTTGAGCTACATTATAATATAAATGCATATTAACTGTTTTCATTATCGTGAGCTTAAGTAGTGCCAATACTCACATTTCTGTGACAGAGCGGCTGTTTCCCTTGTTTTCAGTGTTTAAACTAAGCTAATCACCCTCTTGGCCTGTAGCTTCATATTTAACACCTGCACAAAGAGTAGTATTGATCTTCTCATCCACGCCTCAGCAATAAAGCCAATAAGCACATTTCCCAAATTGTCAAAGCATACCTTTAAAGTTTGCCTCCATCCTTTCATCATTTCATGTGGCAGTTTCTGGCAGCACAGCACTTTTCAGAAAGTAATTGTCATGTACATGTCCCTGTGGTTTTACTGGTTATACCTCAGGTAGATGGAGGAGTGAGGAGCAGGTATAAATAATGACTATAATAGTGGCATGCGAAGGTCAGTTAACCCCTGTTGTTATTGTGTTTAAAGTTTTATCTGGGTTTTTTTTTTTTTTCACTTTAAGATTTCAGTGTAGGTGGACCTGATGCATGCCTTCAACAAAAGTTAAATGAGGACTTGCATGCACAAGAGCTGCAAGTTTCCAGTAATTAAACTTTAATGAAGGCCTTGATTACCAGAAAATGTGCTGTTAAGAATTTCTTATTATGGAATGTTTTAATATTTCTTTGTTCACCCAGGTAAGTAATAGTGTTCTCTATATAGATTCATTATGTTTTCCTGCAGTCATAAAACATTACAGAAAAGTTTAAACATCACACAAATACACAGACATATAACACAACAAGTGGGCATTCACTACATGTATTTCTTTTTTAAATACCAGTAGGCAAAGTAGCCCATCCCGCCCAGTGAACCCATGAGAAAAGAGGCCCCGAAGAAGGACGGCGGCTTCTTTTTTACCATCCGGAAGGCGTTGGGTAGGACTGCCGACAGGAGGGTCGTGTGGATGTCACCCAAGACCTTGCGAAAAGCGTAGCGTTTTTGCACACGCACAAAAAAGGACTGCAGGTTGGGCCGGCTGCCGTCCTCCCAGTATTTCTTAGAAAGTCCCAAGAACTTGAGCCTGTGCAACAAGGCTCCGAGGCAGATGTCAGCTAGTGTAAATTCAGGTCCACAAAGCCACAACTCACACTTTTGACCTGTGAAGCAAAGAACGCAATAACATCACTATAGAAAATGTCTGGTTTGTGCTTTGATGTTCATCATTTGGACATACCTTGATACTCTAGTTTTCTTTTCTCCAGTTCAGCTTCCACTTGATCTAAAACCATGGCTAACTCCCCCAGAATTTTCTTCAGGTAGTTCACATTATCGTGGTCCAAGATTTTTGCCTGTCAATTAAACAAAAAAAAGTAGCATGCACAAAACTGATATTTTAATGTTAAATTCAAGTGATATATTGCTATAAGTTCGTATAAATCAAGCCTTTCCCAGCCCCCTTTTAGGCAAGCGTAGCTTCCTATTTAGCAGGACTCAATTTAAAAAATTTTTGTTAAAGCAGCAGTAATTACTTTTTTTGTATTTGTGATGACACTGAAATTTTATTGAACAGGAAACATTCCCACAAAAATAACAAACGTTACATAAACTTTGTAATTCTGTCTTTAAGAAAACATTCATTTGAAGCACCATTTCAAATCCTAACAATGTTTTAAGAATGGTGTTAAGCTGCAAGTTATAAAATGTCCTTATACAAAAAATTCCATTATCACTCAGTGACAATGAAAAACTGTATTCTGCGGTGTTCTGATTTGAGGACGACACTAATGTCTGAGATGAAGTGGGGGGGTTTTTTTTGTTAAAATGTTCCTCGAATGTGATTAATGAACAGTGGGTATTTTGGATGAAAAATTGTGAGACTGGTTCACAGATGTTACTGGGTAACATTTTTAAACTATGTCATTTAAATCAGGTTTTATGATAGATTGACAGATTGCAGTGAAATGTTTTCTAATGCCATAAGGAAAAATATCAAATCTGGAGACTACGCTAAAAGCGTATTACATATTTTCAGGAAATAAAATTTGTCATTTTAATATTTATCCTAAAATGCTGAAAAAGTACATTTTAAATTTTACATTTTGGCATGCAGTGAGAAACAGCTGGTGCTTTCCTGGTTCGAATACGAGCCGCTCTGTGTGGAGTTTGAATGCTCTCGCCGTACCTGCGTAGGTCCTGTTCGAGTACTCTGGCTTCCTCCCACAGTTCAATGCAAATCACGTTAACTGGTGGCTTTAAAATGGCCATAGGTGTGGATGTGAGAGTGTGTGGTTGTCTAACTCTGTTAGTGACCAGACCGGCAATCTGCCTCAACCAAAGTGAAACGGGGGTAAGCTCCACTCACTTCAAAACAACATTTTTGAAAATGTTATCATAAACATCTTTAGAATACTTTGTAGAGCATTATCCTACCTTAAAAAAAAATTGGGCATTTTGGGGAAGAAAAGAAAAAACTTGCAGCTGAAAACATTCTCAGAACATTATTACAAACATAAACATGTAGCTGGTTAAATGCTAACGTCAAACCGCTAAATTGCTATTTATCACTTACAAACAGATACAAATAATGCAAAGAAAATCACAAACCTTAATATAATTTAATCTATGGGGGACATGGAATATGTTTAAAAATTGTCATAATAATCGAATGTAATTGCAGTGTACTTGTATTTACATAGCATTAGTCTAGTCTAGTCTTAAAAACCATTCAAAGCACTTTAACTATATGTCACATCCAGTAGCTCTAAAGATATTTCACTCAAAGCCACAAATAGGAGAACTGTGACGGCACTGAAGGAAAAGTCTGAGAATCACCAAAGACAGCACCATTTATCCTCTGAATGAAATATAACCACCAGATACAAGATGGTCTGGAAAGTGAAGCAATACCTGTCAGAGGGTTACAACCTAATAGAGGCTTAAACCGTTTGTGACAAAGTAAAGCAATAAATACATAAAAATCATGCTCTTTACATTCCTGTTCATGGGTCTCAAATATCTGTAATTCAAAATAATGACATTTAAGTATATTTTTATTCAGGATTCAAATTTTTAAGGGTTTCACACGATGAAGCTAATCTTACAAGATGTTTCCTGTGTGATACCCTTCACTTTGTACCTTTGAAGGATGTTAATACATCGGTTTAAGATGCTAATTCAGGTGGCCACCCTAAATTTTGTATAAAATTATAGTATAAATGTATAACACATTTAGAGGATTTAATGGATTTTCTATGTGCACTATAATTTCTTAAAGGGGTAAGAACCATTTAAAAATGTACAAAACACCAAGCTATTAATTCTTACAATAACTGAAAAATTAATTTCATTTTCATGTATCATTTAATGGATTAAAGGCCCTGAAACTTATGCAAATGAACTCCCATGAATTGCAGTATATGAATCACACCCTGAAAGTCATTTTAAGTCTTCATATCTGAAGTGTATATTAATGGAATTTGTAGTTGTGAAGGACACCCAAAAGTTAAATGCCAACGTTAATGAAAACACGGGCTCACCATTAGCTTCTTCTGTTTGGAGAGGTACGGCTCTGTCAGCTGAGGCTCCTCGTGGTCCAGCTTCATCAGCTCTGTCGCAGCGTTGGCCAGATGTCCTGAAGTTACACACAAACACAAACGCAGCGCATGCATTCACATAAACTGTGTCCTCTATTATTCAGGAAGGGGAAAAAAAACACTTTGAATAATATTTAGACACTGTGCTGTCTGACCGCTGTGTGCCTGGCATATTTTACAAAAAGCAAATACTCTAGAGTCCAATGTGTTTAATCTCCAAGGGGATGTCTGACAGTACAAAGCTTATTCCCATCTGAGCTCCATTCAGTCTCTTGAGGGCAGAGGAAGAATCTTGTGTCATCAGCTGTTACACATATTGTTTTTATTTACGTCATCAAGGACATAAGATGTGTCCGTGGTGCGCTATAATTTTTTATACTGCCAGTGTACGGTGCTGTGCAAAACGCTTGAGCCACCTCTCATTTCTTTCATTGGGTAAATATGACACAGTATATAAGGCTAAAACATAGTTTGCACAATTGAACCAAGCCTCAATATTTGGTAGGATCATCTTTATTCTTTAACACAGCCTGAATTCTTTAAAGCAAAATTTGTTGTCATTTTTTAAGTAGTCTTCACAAAAAGTTTCCAGACATTCAAAGCTCTTCTATGGATTTTGGGTGCCTTTTGTTCCATTTTCTGTCAAGATGAGCCCACACTGCTTAAATAATGTTGAGGTCTGGCCTCTGAGGAGGCCAAACCATGACTGATAGTGTTCCACTGTGTGTTTTTCTATCCGGGTATGATATTACAACATTAACAGTCAGTCAGGCAGATAAAAGCTGCTCATATTCATACCGATTCTTCTGTTAGAGATACTAATTTTTTTGTTTTATTCTTTGACTACTGTTGTAGACAGGAAGACCGGCGAGCCCAGGATTTAATTTGTGTTTGATCGTTACCTAGTACAGTCAGGTAAGGCTTTTACTGTACACTTTTAATAGAAGCTGCTTTTGTTTTGTTTCTTTGTTCTGAATGGCATGAATCCACTCATCTGTGTTGTTTTTTTTGTTACTCTTACTTAACTTTTTGCCATCTGGGTAACTAATGTTGAGTCAAGCTAATATTTTATGTTTTGTCTTAGTGTTTAAGCTACGTGATTTAGCTCGATTCATCTAGTTCTATGATTTCCAACTCAAAGATCACTTGAAAACTAAAAAAAAAACCATGCAGCTAAAACACATTTTCAAGGCCTTCCAGACACAAACTTTAAATTACAGAAAATTTTTTTATGCATTTTGTGACCTAATTAAGGCAGTTTGGTAAATTAACAGAACAAATTAATTCAATTCAATTTTATTTATATAGCGCAAGTCACAACAACAGTTGCTTCAATGCGCTCGATATTGTGAGGTAAAGTCCCTACAATAGCACGGTGATTGGATTATGTACTTGGACACGGAAGTTTATATTTTTAGCCAAATCCGCATACAAAACTAACAAATGTAGTGACATTTAGTGTGACATTTGCCAAAAACAGTGCACAACTGTGCTCTAAGATTTTGTTTTTACAAAATGAAAGTCAAACCTTTGAAGTTTTTACTTCTTCAGAGTTAAGCAACTAGTTTGGGGTTAAGTCCGACAAACGGGGAGGGAAGATTACCGAGTTTGGTGTTTTCAGGGGATTTGTTAATAATAAAGACGAAGAACTTGGCAAGGATGCAGAATCTTTTAGTCTTCTTACATTTTGTCAGTCTTTACTTTAGCTGCAAACCTGTGACGGAGCCTATTTTTACATATTTTCCATTAGTCTGCTGGAATGATAATAAAACCATAAGATGAACCCAGAGAGATTGAAATGTTTGTGTCTGAACTGTCCTTTCAGTCTGACTCATAATCATCCAAACCAAAGTTTAACGCACAGAGAACACCGATGCGTTCAATGAAATACTCCATAAAGTTGATTTTATAGGTCCAACACAGACTGGTCAGGATTTCGCTAGATAATTAATTCTCCTGCAGACTTTCTTTTATATCTCATCCAGCCTGTTGCTCTGATTTACATGACAAGGCCATTACTTGATGTGAAGAGCACCACAGTTCAGGCTGGGAGGCCTAATATCTGGCATCACTACAAAGTGCTGTGTTAAGGGGTTTTGGTATTGAGTAGAGTCAAATTATACAGTATGCTAATCATGCTGTGCACATAAAAACCTGGGATTTGTTTTACCAATGATGTGGAAAATGCTGTAAGGAAGATGAATTGCTTTGCACTCAAAATGCATGTGGTTTTCGTCGTAGGAGTCTCTTTGGTACCAAAGTTGAAGCTGAGTCACGCTGAGTATGTGATAGTGTTCAGTATAGTGAGTTAAAAGCACTGAAAAGTTTTTATATCTTTAAAAGAAGAAGTAGCCAAGAAAAGATGACAAAACCAAAATAGCATCTACCTTTCATCCTGTCAATCTACAAGAAAACGTTCTTTAACTCAGGGTTGAGCACTTAGGCTCAAACACGGGACACTCAAACTGAGCATCAGAATGGGGAAGAAAGGTGTTTTACATGGCTTTGAACATGGCGTAGTTGTGCCAGATGAGCTGGTTTGAGTACTTCAAGAAATTGGTGATCTACTGAGATTTTCCCACGCAACCATCTCCAGTGTTTACGGAGACTACTTTGAGCTGATAGGAAGGCAACAGAAGCTCAAATAACCACTTGTTAGGTATGCATAAGACCACCTTTGAACACAGATTGTATCAAACCTTGAAGCAGATGGGCAGCAGCAGCAGAAGACCACACGTGAGCTAAGAACAAGAAATTGAGGATACAATTCACATAGCCTCACCAAAATTGGACTGGCAAAATGTTTCCTGGCCTGATGTGTCTTGATTTCTGCTGCAAGATTTGGACAAGAGGGTAAAAATTTGGTGTAAACATGAAAGCACTGATTCATCTTGCCTTGTATTAGGCAGTTCAGGCTGCTGGTGGTGTAATGATGTGTGTTCAATTCAATTCAATTCCATTTTATTTATATAGCGCCAAATCACAACAATAGTCGCCTCAAGGCGCTTAATATTTGTACAGTAGATCGTACAATAATAGATACAGAGAAAACCCAACAATCATATGACCCCCTATGAGCAAGCACATTGGCGACAGTGGGAAGGAAAAACTCCCTTTTAACAGGAAGAAACCCCCGGCAGAACCAGGCTCAGGGAGGGGCGGCCATCTGCTGCGACCGGTTGGGTTGAGAGAAGGAAGACGGGATAAAGACATGCTGTGGAAGAGAGACAGAGATTAATAACAGATATGATTCAATGCAGAGACGTCTATGAACACATAGTGAGTGAGAAAGGTGACTGGAAAAGAAAAACTCAATGCATCATGGGACTCCCCCGGCAGCCTACGTCTATTGTAGCATAACTAAGGGAGGATTCAGGGTCACCTGGTCCAGCCCTAAATATATGCTTTAGCAAAAAGGAAAGTTTTAAGCCTAATCTTAAAAGTAGAGATAGTGTCTGTCTCCCGAATCCAAACTGGAAGCTGGTTCCACAGAAGAGGGGCCTGAAACCTGAAGG
>VVHJ01003642.1:0-11014 GCA_015107715.1 Tylochromis polylepis | reverse complement strand
AAGGCAGCTCACAGACGACAGTGCAGTGGCATACCGGGCACTGATCCAGTCTCATCCCCCCATGGGAAGAGTCTCTCGTTCCCTCTGTTGGAGTGTCTCTCTCCCTTTCTCTCTCACAAATCACTTAATTCCTATTTCTCTTTCTCTCCATTTCACTCCCTCTCATCTCTCTATTGTCATCTTTGGTCCCATGTTATCCAATAAACTCTCACTCTCAATGCTTTTCCTCACTGGTGCTCATAATCAAATTAGACGTGCTCCAAGTAGCAGGAGGAGAGACCAGTACAGACACCACAGACAACGCCCTTTAACTGACATTTATTTTCTCAATAACTTGTGGTTTAGGCAAAGAGAATGGTAGGTGTTACACTCCCATAGAGATGCGTGCGCACATATGTGTATTAAATAGGTTTAAGACAATGACAACAAACTCAGTGTGAGTTTCCCCTCAAGGTCTACGAACTGTATTTCTCAGAGAAATTATAGGTCACTTTCGGTCTGTTCACAACCACACATCTTTTTTGTCACATGTGGTTGTCACTATAACTGTAGATGATTGTGCGTGCGTGTGTGTGTGTGTGTGTGTGTGTGTGTGTGTGTGTGCGCACATATGTGTGTTCTAACCTCTCAGATCTCACACTGGCAAGAGCACCGGTTCACACGAAAGTATAATATTATATCAATATTATATATGTATATATAATAAATAATAATTTTATAACATTATCAGTGGTTACCTGAATTGCTGTCTTCCAAGAAATTAGAAGTCAACAACAACTGATAAAACATAAATTTTAACGATTCAAAACTTTGTGATCGCACAGTTTCTCAAATGTGTCAGTGTGGTGCTTTTCTTTGTTTTTATATTGTTGTTTCAAATAGAATACATTTGGTTTTGGTTTGGTTTTATAATCATAAGTGGTTTGATTTTTCTAGTTCCTTCACTTTCTTTTTTTCCTTTTTTTCCTTTGATTTCTGCCCAGCACCTATTTAAAGCTGTTTTGTGTGCATGTGTATGTGTGTTTTTGTGCATGCGCTGCTCTGCTGCAGTACAGCACCGATCATCATTATCCATGCTACCCACATGCCAAACCCCTAGAAGCCACAGCCACTGTTTATCCAGCCCACCAAGCACATGAGCAGCCATAATGACACTAATTGCCCAAGAGCTCACTCTTCCTCTGAGTGGTTTTGAACTGCATTGTGCCTTAAGAGCCATCTGTGTTCCCATCCTAAATCGATCTGTCTTTAAAATTCCAAAACTACAAGAGGACAGGGAAAAGCACCACTCCTATTCATAAATAATGTGTTTGGCTTGAGGGGTGTGGGCTACTGTTTCTGTGTCTGCTTGAGCTGGGAGTTGGCCCTCTCTTGCCCACTGGAGGTCTGGGAGAGTAGAGCAGCTTGTGACATCTGACACTACTGCTATGCAGCTTACAGAGAGGCGTGGAGGGGAAACCTGCCAAAACAAACTGATGTTTGACTTTGGTAGAATATTTCTCATCATTCTTTTAGCTCGTGGATAGCTTAGTTTATTTGCACAACAAGGAAATGGTTGTTTTTATTATTATGATATTAGTCATGTTTTTGAGTCACTTAACTGAAATACAAATAAACTTTAGCAAAAGAAATTACTGAACAGTCTTTTATTTATGATTTCATGGAATCAGATAATTGTGCTTCTTTTTTTTCTTTTTTCTTTTTACTCTAAATCAATTACAGATAATTACACAATTAAGGCAGAAATTAACACATACTTTCATCCTGGATTTAACTGCTGAATTTTCCCAGCTGACTGGTTAATCATCTGGTTTTTAAACATCTGGAAACTATAAAATTCTCATTAAAAGATCACAGACCAGACCAACAGTTAGCATAAATGACCCTCAGGAAGTCTGACATTTCCAAACATTCAGTGTAGTATTTTATAAGATATAGAAAAGTAATGATTCCTTAAGACCCAAATATATTTAGCCAACAAAATGTTTTGGCATTTAGTTGCCTTTGTTGTGTTTGTTGTTAGCATAATTCAAACCACAGTTACTCACCTCATGCTGTAAGGAGACAACATAATCACATAATAGGAGACAACAGCTGGCCCGATGCAGTTTAAAATAAACTACATCACCTCTTCTTCTTTTTCTTCTTCTTCTTCTTTTGGTTGCTTCCTTTATAGAGGTTGCCACAGCAGATCATCTGTCTCCAACTCACCCTATCCCTAGCATCTTCTTCTGTCACACCCACCCTCTGCATGTCCTCCTTTGCTACATCTGTGAACCTCCTTTGAGATCTTGTTTTTTTTCTTTAACTTCTTTTCAACATCCAATATATCCACTATCCCTCCTCTGCACACGTCCAAACCATCTCAGTCTTGCCTCTCTAACTTTGTCTCCAAGCCGCTCAGTCTGAGCATGTTCGTCTGATATACTCATTTCTAATCCTTTTTTTTGAAAACATACACCTAAAGTTCAGTTATCATAAAAAATACATATCATCTGTTTGTGCACAAATAACCTTGTCACTCTGTATTTTCCCTTTTTGCTGTTAGAGTGTCAAAAACAGTGCTATATGGTTCAATATGTCTATTTTTTGGGAGCTCTAATGTGATTTAGGTCAATAAAGTTTCACTCAAACTTAAACTCTTTCCTCTTATGCTGGCTTCTCTTGCTGTTTGAAGAAGGTACACACACTGATAGCGTTGCATTTATAGACAGTGACTTTGGACGTTGTGATAAACATGACCACTAAGCATTGCAAAATACAACATTGCATGGCACTCTCTTGTCATTTGCATTGAAGAAAGTCCACATCAGACTGTGGGGGTGGTGGGTGAGGCCTTATCCCCAGATATGTTTTGCAAATAGGTAGATTGAGAGAGGTGGAATTAGCTTTGAATGGCTCTCTTGTATTTTAATGTTTCAAAGACATGAGGAAAGCACAGTAGTTCTTCCTGCAGGAGGTTAATGTGTGTCTCTGCTCACTTGTCAGATGTAATTGAAGGGAACAGCTTATGAAAATGAGGTGGCAGGGACGAGGTCTTTAATTAGATCACGGACAGAAATGAATTAGAATCACCACTCTCATTACCCACAGCAAAACTGGAGCAGCACAACAGTGAATACAAAAAACTTTAATATCTTCGAGGCTGTGTTAGAGTGTAAACTGGGTTTTAAGTAGGACTAGTGCTTTGTCTCGTGTGCCACACTTGACCAAACAATAATATATGAGGACACCATTGAATTTCTGTTTTAGTAAATGTAATGGCTTATTTCCTTCCAGATCATTATTTATTAATAGTATTATTATACTTGTGAAAGGTCAAGCTTTAGCCTGCTTAGGGGATGAATAATGCAACATAGAAAACTGAGGACATCTAGTGGTGAGTCGAAAAAATATGATAATTACAATAAAATTCTTCTCCACATATTTTGAATTTCAAATTAGTATAATAGTTATATTTATTTTCATTACTTTATTTTAAATAGTAATCATTATTAAACATAATAATATCTCATCACAGTAATGGAAAAAATCTGTCAATTTATACAAATACAAAAAAAAAAGATTATGTAAGAAGGCTTTAATAATCCCTATCATTTTTCTGATGATTTTTAATTTCTAGTTTCAAAAAGGAGCAGCTGCACTGACCTTGAAATGCTTTACATTCTCCCCAGTGTGTAACGCTGAATAAAACTTCTCCCGCAGTTTTACCTGTAAGGCAGACTTTCTCCGCAGTTCAGCGCTCTCATTGGTTAATCCTGTGTGAGCGGCGGCCCAAGGTCTGCCTGTGCAAATAAAAAGAGGGAAAATTTACTCACATATGAAACGGAAGGACGCAAGCTGGCTGTTGGAGAAGTGGCTCAACCAGTAAGCGCAGCCTGTGACACACGTGTTTGCTGTACTGCAACAACGTGGGCTTTCTTTACGAACAGAAAGAAATTCATAAGATAAACACCACGTCAAGGTATTTCTGGACACTTTGCTATAGCCGTTTGGTGAGTTTGTGTATATTTTTTCATTTTTTTTAATGACGCGGTATCTCGGAAAATCGTTTAATAGGTGAAGAAAAAGCCGCTAACTTGGTTATTGATGTCCCAAAATTGGTTATAACCAGTTAACTGATCTAATAAGACGATAATATAACATTTGTCTTGTTGAATGCTGATGAATGAATCAATGTTTTTGTCTCTGTAAGTAAAACCCACAAGGTAAGAGTTCGCAGCAGGACAGTTTACGGATAATGTTAGCTGGGTTAAGACGGGTGAAAACATCTCAACCGACCAGTTTTCTTCTCTGAAATATTTATATAGCAATGCTTTAACGATAAATTACCTGCGGCTAAACTCAGTAACCCCCGAAAGCTCTCTGGAGTTCCTCTTGAGTAGTTACCCTCACTTATGGTGGCGCTCTTTTTTTTTCCCGCCAATTTAATTTAATATGCTGTCAACAATAACAAAAATTAATTATTCACTGTCATTCAGACCGGGAATAATTCGGTCACCTGTTAACACATTCTTAGGTTTTAATATTTGGATTTACCCACTTGTGCTCGTACAGTCTCACTGTAATGCATAGGTCTGAACAATGTAAACAAAGGGTTAGCCCCACCTCCATAATGCAAAACACCATCATGCCGACAGTTTAATCTAATCCTGCTACAGACTGTGTTGTTAATTGTTACAGCTATAAATTTACTAAGCACATAGAGAAATTCTCTTTATAAATGTTGGTGCAGGGCAAGTACCTTGCCAAAATAGACAGTTAAGGAGTTATTCTGCAATTGCTGGATGTTTTCCATGAATCTAACCCTGCCCCCCAACAAACACACGCAATCATCTTTCTCTTGTCCTAACTTCTTGATGACTAAATTGCATATCATATATAACAATTAAAATAAGTTGTTGTTTGTTGTTGTTGACACAAATGTCTTATAACTGTTAAACCCATTTATTTAACGTGAATATATTTTAAAGGACAGTAAAGGTGTGTCCCACAATGTATGCGCAGCCCTTGAAACCTGTTTAGGCTGGAAAAAGAAGTGACAAAAGGGTGAGATTACATGACAAAGAAGAAGTGACATGATTGCACTGTGTACAAACACCACGGGTAGACTAAAGGTCAGTCCTGTTTGAGATGTTTTGTTTTCTTCCAATCTTGATGGACATGATTGAGTGATCAGATCAGTCATTCTGAACAATGGAAGCCTGTTACATATTACCAGAAAAGACATTTCTTTCAATTCGGTTTACCTCCTTTATTTTTATAACTATATTCTCGATTTATATAATCCATTACATTCCACAGCTTGGGTCTTTTTCTGAGAAAACACAAATACTAGCACTGATTTGATATCCTGTTATGTTTATGTCATCATCTACAAATAGAAGTAATCTATCCATTCACCCATATTAACCAGTGCAAACCTGCTACTCAAATTTGAACCCTGTTACCATTATCATTATTTACCATTTATTATTATGTTTTTTTAATAACATAATCATAAATGTTTTTTCTCATCTTACAAGGGGTTAATGTGTTCCCTTTGTAATAGATTGTATTTTTAAAATTACAGTGTAAGGGAACAAAGATTTAAAAATAAATACTGAAATTACAAAGTAGATTTTAAAAGTTTAATCGGTTAATATGAATTAAGTCTTATCTGAAACTGAATGCTCAGTATGAGGATGACTATCTTTACCTTAAAAGAAGGTCAAGAATTTATTAAACAACATTATTAAAATCTACTTTTTTAAGTTCTGGATTATTGGTGACAGGGTCAGGCCAAGCATAGCACACAGCAACTAAAATATCTCGTAAAAAGTGAACTTTTGATGCCTGAGCTGGACACGTGTAATTTTTTGATGGTTTATTTATTTTTCTTAAAACCAAAATAATAAAATAAGATGTCTTTTTTTTCCACTTGTAGAATGACCCTTGGGACTTTGAATACTATTAGTCCACTTGAGTAAATACAGCTTGTAAATGCCAGTATTGCTCAGAAAATGTCCTAGAAGTGTAAAGTAAGTTTGTAAGTCATTTACTGGATTCCTGTTTTCTGTGTTTAGTCTTAGATGCCACTATGAAGTACATCCTGGTTACTGGTGGTGTTATATCTGGTATTGGTAAGGGCATCATTGCCAGTAGTGTGGGAACAATCCTCAAGTCCTGCGGTCTTCATGTCACAGCCATCAAAATCGACCCGTATATCAATATTGACGCTGGCACCTTTTCACCTTATGAGCACGGTAAGTAATTTAATGCTTCTAACAATGTCATTGTCGTCAGTCAATTGACATCTGCAATTTGATTCAATTGTTTGATGGAGTTGTATAGTTAATGTTTGACAAGAAATGTTGTGAGAGTGTACCTTTAAGGTAGAGTGGCATGGACTCAGGTTGTTTCTGTACAGTCACTGGCCATTTTTGAGGTGCACCTGTTTAACTTAGTGCCGATGGAAGTGTAAACTAAACCAATCACATGGCATATGGGTCGGGATTTCAGAAACTGTTGATTTCTTGAGATTTTTTTATACAATGGTCCCAAAAAAGAGAAAATATCTTGCGCATTTGAGTGTTTGCAGCCACAAACATCTCATATACAGACCACTGACAGTTGTGAATATTTTGCAGCAGCATTTTTAAACAAAAGCAAGCACTGGGTTATACTGCTAGTGATGCATTAATGGCTCTGCTTTGCTATGGACCAAAACAAATTCAGTTTTTTCTTGCTTTTACAACTTTTTGTTGAACACACTAAATTTGGGAGTGATGTCATTCATAGCTCTAACTTTCGAGGCAAATGGCACACAACATGAGTGTGACGGACTGAAGGCAGACCCCAAGACACGGGCATGTTGTTCCACATACTTTTATTAAACACACTTCACACGGTTGCTGCTACACAGACACCGGCTGCAGCTCTCCCGCTGCCAGCCGTACATAACACCAACAACAACAACATCAGGTTGAACAGGACCCGTTTTATGGCTGGCGAGGCGTGATTGCTGATGCCGTGCAGGTGAAGCCATCTCCACCGCACGGCACCGCAAGCCACGCCCCGCCACAATGAGTTCACTGTAGTTAGATGGCCTCCAAAATCATGTTAGTAAGTTGGGCTCATGTTTTTGCCCAAGATTAATTTTGAATTACTGAGTAATGCAGAACATATTTTCGAGAAGCCTGAAGCACATGATTTCTACCAGGTGGGAAGCTACTATGAAACCAGCTGTGTGAAAAACTGATGTAATGTTTGTCTTTTCCAGGTGAAGTGTTTGTTCTCGATGATGGTGGGGAGGTCGATCTAGATTTGGGAAACTATGAGCGTTTCCTGGACATCCGCCTTATCAGAGATAACAACATCACAACTGGAAAGATCTATCAATCAGTAATCAACAAGGAGAGAAAAGGAGACTACCTGGGCAAGACTGTACAAGGTTGGATATTACAGTTTACATAACTGCTTTTATTGCTAAAGTAGGCCTTAGGAAAGCAGATTTGACCTGTGTGCATGTATGTTGTGTGTTTCTCAGGGTTGAGTTATACAATGCAAATGCACAGAGAACTACAGCTAAAGTTTTCTTTTGTTTTTTCTTTTTTTCCTTTGTCAGTGGTGCCACACATCACAGATGCTATCCAGGAATGGGTAATGAAGCAGGCAACCATTTCAGTGGATGAGGATGGTGTGGAGCCTGAAGTTTGTGTCATAGAGGTAAGCTGGGATTTATGTTGTTGGCCAAGGTGACCTGTAGTCTAAATAAATATGCTGCAGTCGGAAGTGTCTTATTTATATTCCTATGGGTCATTCTTTAGTCTAGTGGGTCTCAGACTTTTTCTTTTAATAATACTCCACTTCAGAAGTAGAATCCAGGTTGAATTTTTCTGAATAAAGTAAGTGTAATATCAACAGCGAACTTATTTTTCTCATAAAAATGTATAATATTCATTCAACTCAGTTTCACTTAAAATTTTTCACCTGGCTGTCTATGCCCCGCTTGCAGTGGCTCCACACCTCACAGTTTCAGAACCACTGCTTTAATCATTTGTGTGATGTTGTTTTTCTAGTGATTTTGAGAAGTAGACGACATTTTCCAAAAGGATTGAGGGGGGAAAAAAAGCTTGTTGCCTGAAGCAATAGCAAATATTGGCACCATCAGCAGCAGGTCTGAGAAATAGCTGAACCCGATCAAATGAGTGTCACTGCGATGCACCAAAAAAAAAAAAAAACCCAGTAAAAACTGGTAAATAGAGGGATTTAAAAAATGATTTGCTGTGAAAAGGTTGTAAAAACACTGGCTCTGTCTCTAGCCTTGGGAAATAAATCTTTTATGTATTTTTAAAAAACAGTGTTAAATCATTGTGTTATAAATCAAGTGTTTATTTTACAGTATGTGCTGCAGAATTATTTCATCTTTAATATATTTGCAGCTTAAAAGAGTCAAGTTCTCATAAACCAAGTTAAATTATTATCCTGCCTCTAGCAGTTCTTTCTATACGGTATACTTCAAACCAGCGCTGACAGTATTATGGGCTTGGTACTGCTGACAGTGTGCTGTATTTTCCAAGTCTTTCTAAAGTGCTGAGGCTCAGCCTGTGTATTCTTGCATGTAATTCTGTGGTTTAAGCTGGTGTTTTGTGTCCACAGCTAGGAGGCACAGTGGGGGACATTGAGAGCATGCCTTTTATTGAAGCCTTCAGACAGTTCCAGTTCAAGGTGAAGAAGGAGAACTTCTGCAACATCCATGTCAGCTTGATACCACAGGTATGGTTTGCTAGTGACCATGCACAACAAGAAGTGTTTACAGATATTGTAGAAAAATGGATTAACTGTAACATCACCAGATCCACTGAATAATTTGAAATATTTTTGTTTCATTATATAATTCTAAAATTCAGTTTTTCTATTAATTGAATGAACATGGTATTGAACAGGGGGGGAAAAGAAATCACCCCTGACTTATTGCACGGATATTTATGCTTCAGTTTTGTGTGGATGTATCTTTTCTCCAAAGCCCAATACCACAGGGGAGCAGAAAACCAAACCAACCCAGAACAGCGTCCGGGAGCTCAGAGGGCTGGGATTGTCTCCAGATTTGGTGGGTAGTCAGTTTAAACTGGTTGTATTCTTATATCTACAAGTCAAATGGGTGTACTATGAAGGTAGGTACTAACCCTAGTACAAACTGTGTGTCACATTGTCACTGGAATTTGAAAGTATTCAGTTGATGATGCAAAAAAAAGAAAAAAAAATGTATAGTGTTTTTTTAAAAAATATTTGATTCTAATCTGCTGCTGAATCCGTTTCACACTGTTGGAATTAAAATGGTTAACTTGAATTTATTTGACCACAGTGTGTGTTAAATCAATAGATGAACTGTTTTCAGTAGGATTAATTTGGCAGATTTTTTTACCACCATTATATCAATATCATCTGATAATGTCTGTCACTGGATTAGGTGACACTCATAGGGATCATTTTTGTGAGGAAGAAGAGACATATGAGACGTGAAATGCCCGGTTTTCACTAGGTTTTCTCAAGTCAGTTAACACAAAGAAGCTGGTTTGAACTTGCTTAAGAGTGTACTCCTCAGATTACTTCTTGTCCTCATTTTATTGATAAAGCCATCATTTTGAATCACATGTTTATCTCATGATGTAGACAACCCAATAAAATTTGGAGTGTCTTTAAATACAAACACTCAAGTGTGTGTCCTGGCATTATTTTGTTTGTGTACATTATCCTGATATATACCCTTCTTTTGCCAGATTGTATGTCGCTGTACAACTCCTCTAGAAACATCTGTCAAGGAAAAGATCTCCATGTTTTGTCATGTGGAGCCCACACAGGTGACATATTGAGATTTTCATCCTAGTAAACAGGCTCCAGTTTAACAACTGTAAAACTGTAGGTAGGGTAGGCTATTTATGTTAGTTATGAGCTAGTACAGTTCATCTCATCACTACTCACATCTACTATTTCAGATAATGTTGTTATATATTATCAGAAGTAGATATAACACTGTTATTAAGTCATTACTTTTTGTTGCTACGATATCATTAGATTTAGATAGATGCTGACCTCAGATGTGTAGAAATTGAAAGCATATCCACTCATCAGCCACTTTGTTAGGTACAGCTGCTCATGTGCTCATTTGAACCAAGCATCAGAATGGGAAAGAAAGGTGATGTGACTTTGAATGCTGATCTACTGGGATTTTCCCTCACAGTCATCTCCAGGGTTTACAGAGAATTTTGTCCAAAAAAGAGAAAATATCCAGTTAGTGGTAGTTCTCTGGTTGAAAATGCCTGCTTGATTCCAGAGTTCAGAGAAGAATAGACAGACTGCTTTGAGCTGATAGGAAGGCAGCTGTAGCTCAAATAACCAGTTGTTACAACTAGGGTATGCAGAAGAGCATATTTTGAATCCACAGCTTCACACTTTAAAGCAGATGGGCTGCATTAGCAGAAGATCACACTGGGTGCTTCTTGTGTCAGCTAAGAAAGGAACACTGAGACTACAGTTTCCATGTAGTCACCAAAATTGAACATTAGACGATTTGAAACACATTGCCTGGTCTGACGATTTCTCCTGTGACAGTCATATGGTCTGTCAGAATGCAGTGCAGGGAATTTGAAAGCATGGATCCATCCTGCTTTGTATCAACAATTCAGGCCAGCGGTGATGTTGCAAAGATGTGGGGGATTTGTAACATTACATACCAAGAGACACTTTGGTCCCTTGATACCTAAGGCATACCTAATAAAGTGACAGGTCAGTGTATAAAAGTTGTATAAAAGATAGCAGATGACAACAAATAACATGTCTTCTAATTCCTTCCAGGTGATCTGTGTCCATGATGTCTCCTCAATTTATAGAGTTCCTCTGCTGCTGGAGGACCAGGGTGTTGTGAGCTACTTATGCGAGCGGTTGAACTTGCCCATTGAGATGAGACCCAGAAAGATGTTCACAAAGTGGAAGGAGATGGCTGACAGGTAGGAAAGAGTTTCTCAGCCTTTTT
>VVHJ01003641.1:12537-36369 GCA_015107715.1 Tylochromis polylepis | reverse complement strand
TACTTTTAGAAGTACATTTTTCCAAACACTTACATTTACTTAAATTTACTTGAGTAGGGTTAGGGGTTGCCACTTCAGCATGCAGTCAGGTTCTCTACTCTTGTTAATGACCTAATTGTATTCAGGTGCATTGCAACAGGGACACATGGACAAGTTTCAGGACAGCGGCTCGAGCACTGGAGTTTGAGACCCCTGGCTTAGACTTTATCATAGATTGCATTCACCCTCTCCATATATTGACGCCTCTGCTTTTTATTTTTACAACAAACAATGCCACCCAGTGGTTGAGGAAGAACTCCCTATAAAGACAAAAAGAGAAAAATAAAAATCAGTGGAGGTTCTAAGATAGATAATACAGGCAGAGACATGTGAGAGTGTTAACGATGATGACGATCTCCTGACTGAGGAGGAAACTGATCCTGGACTGGATCCAGATTCAGTGTCTTCCTCACAATTTTTCTGCAGAGAAAAGGCAGTGAGCAATAATTAAACACCTCACACTGAGTTAGGAAAAGCAATGCACATCCTACAGTAACTGCAAGAAACACAAAACATTCACCACTGTGAGAATTTAGTCATTATTTTTTAACAACATAAATCTGGTGAACACTGCTCATTCACCACAATAAATCTAAGATTTTCTTTAGCTGTGGCTCAAGTAGGTGCAGGTAATTACCAGGTTGTTTGTTTGGTCCTGAGCTCCCCTAATATCCACATCAGGTCATCGCAAAATACTGGAAGCCACACTGGCCTACAAGCATCCATTGGATGGAGTATATTAGATTTTAAAAAGCATATAATAAATGTGTCTGAATGTAGTTTGTTGTATAAAACCTCTTTTCTCAGTAAAACTGAAGTCACTGCCACCAAAGAGTGCTTGTGAGAACCCTGCAGAAACTTTAGGCTGCATGTTTTGTTTTTTCTTGCATTATTTCTGTTCTTGTTTTTTATTTTGTATTCATCATTGTCTCTTATTTCTCACCTTTCACTTCCTGCATTCCTGTATTTCCTACCTTTGTGATTTCCTCCCATAATGTGCTCTATACCTGCCTCTGTCTCTCTGTGTACTGTGAGTTCTCCTTGTCCTCTCTCAGATAATCCTTGAATGTATTCAGCATTTCAGCATTGTTGTCTTTTCTGTTGCATGACTCATATTTTGTTGGATTAGGTACCTCTGTACCAAACCTTGATTTACAACAATAAATATCAGATATTTGGATATTTGATTCTGAACTCTTTCATTCTCTGCTCTGTAGAAAGATACATCATCAAAGGGCACTGATGGCTGATGTAGTTCATGAACACCAAGCTACAAGCACCACAAACTAGACTCTGGTTCTGTCTTTTATCTAATATGGTGCAAACTTCAAATATATTTCAGAAGCTCAACATATAACTGAGACTAAACAGTCTGGTCAACATAAAAAAATGATCATTTGTAATTTGGTGTAAAGTGAAAAAAAGGACAAAATATTACAATGCGTGTGAGATCATTGATCGAATCAGTCTTACCAGTACTGATTATTCAGAACTATCCTATAGCAGAACAGAAAAAAATTACATTCATGTATTCATGCTTACAATCAAGTAATTAAAAGGTTTTACTCACCCACAGATAAAGACAGCTAGTGTGATGCCACATAGAAGGATTCCAATTGTAGAAAATACTTTGATGAAATGGAATCTGTATAAAATCAGCAGTGAATGAATTTCAAGTGCTTGTTTCACCTTTACTAGAAGCTATTATGTGTGATTCAACTGCCTTGTTTCTCTACCTACCTTTGGGGTTCTCAGACACAGTTAAACTCCATGTAATGCTGTATAAGCCACTTCTGTCTGTTATGTTACATGTATAAAGTCCTTCATCTTCAGGCTGGGCACTAAAAATAATTAGCTTTGTAGGGAACTCATGATTTATTTTCAGTCTATGAAAAGAGAAATTTGAATGGGTGCGATTCAGCACAATGGAATATTGAAAAACAGATCTGCCGTTGGTCCAGGTGATTAGTGATGCATTTTTCTTTGATATGTTGCAAGTCAACGTCACCGAGTCTCCTCTGGACACCAGCATAGCTCTGCGGTCATCTTTAGCAATCTCTAAGATTTAAAGGAGTTAATCAATTAATATAAAGTCATCGGTAATGACAAATTTTCGATAATAGGATGAACATAAATATGTTTGTACCTGCAAAGACATGCCATATCGTTAATAGCAGAATGAGAAGTGCTGCTTGGTTCAGTCTAAACATCATGACCATCGGACTGAGAGAGAAAGAGAGCTGAACTTCACGATCAGCTATATTTGTATCTGAGAAGGAACAGCAGAATAAAAAAGGATGCAGTTAGTTGCTGTATTGCTAAGAACTGCCTGCATACTCTTTCCACATGAGACCAGGTACCAGGAGGAACCAAGGACCACTGCACCAATGTCGGGTCTTCCAGTGGGTCCAAGGATTTCATCCTTCATACCTAGTGGCACTCAGGGTGTCATTGCCTAGCCTGTATAGGTCTGTGCTTCCCATCCATGGATATGCCTCCCCAGACCATCACTGACCCACTACTAAACCAGTGATGCTCCACAGCTTCTCCAGACCCTTTCATGTCTGTAACATGTGCTTAGGATCATCCTGTTCTAATCTGTGAAAAGCACAGGGCACCTCTGGTGGACCTGCCAGTTCTGGTATTCTATGCAAATGCCAGTCGGGCTCCACAATACCAGGCAGTGAGCACAGGGCCTGTTAGAGGATGTCAGCCCTCAGGCCACACTCACGAAGCTTCTGATTGTTCAGCCAGAGACATTCACACCAGTGGTCTGGAGGTCATTTTGTAGGGCTCTTGCAGTGCTCTGTGCTCTCTTCTTTATTTAAAAAAAAATTTTTTTTTGAGGAGTGTATATAATGATTCCCTTCAGCAACAAATTGTAACAATTATATTGAGCATAATTTTAATTAAGTGTTCTCACTTAGTTTTTCCTCCACTAAATAAATGTGTCTGTGTGGGAGATGCTCCAAATGTTATATTATATAACCTATCAAGCTAATAAAAGTTTAACCTAAGCACAAGTTAAATATCGGTCTTGCAGTCACACATCACGTGTGGCATAATTATGATGGAAGAAGTTATGACAAATGTGTTAAGCAAGTGTAATTTCCTTCTTTGTGGCTTTGATGTGTGAAACGAGGTATTGTAGTTTGCTCTACTGCAGACTGAAAGTAAACGAGGGGAAGTTTAAAATTTTTTTTAAAGCATTATATGTTCAGAGCAGATGGGTGTAGATAGATCACACAATGATCAATTAATTAGGACTGATGATTTGTGAGTAACTTTAACTTTTCCACTCCGGCATCAGCCATAAATGCAATGTAGAAAAAGACTTCTTCTCAGTTCCTTTATTTCTGCCCACACACAGGGTCTTACAACCTTAACTACAAAGAAAGAGCATGAACAGGACACTGTGTGTGTGTGTGTGTGTGTGTGTGCGCGCGTGTGTGTGTGTGTGTGTGTGTGTGTGATTGAAGAAGTATTATTGCTTTCTAGGCAATACATGACTGATAGAATACTCATTGCTTGGTTGCATGTATGCCCTCCAGTCTGTGCTATACTGCGCATGCGTATTCTTCCCGCATTATTTTATTTGTGTACGTGCTGGCCCTGTTTCTCCAAAATGCTGTATTAATGAATGCAGCCTATGGTTAGCAGCTGTCATCCGGGGCGCTCGGCCAAATACGCCAAAGTGAGAGCAGGTTCAGCAGGAAAATTAGTATTACCTTTTGCCAAGAAATATGTGAATCATTTATTCTCATCTAATTGGTTCTCATTAAGTGCAGAAAAACTTCCCCAAACTATTCACCTTTGTACAACCATGATTAGTAGTGATTACCTGTTTTGCATTGTTTATCCCGCCCCCACTTTCTCTCTCATATTTGCATCTGTGAAGAAAGAACAATATTGTGCATACTTCAGTGAAACACAAGTCCTTAAGAGCAGTCGTCTGTTTCTGCAGACCTCAAGCATGCACACATAGATTTATACTACAGGAAGCCTTTAAACCTTAACCACATACTTTAAAATGCACACACATAAACATGCACATGCACCAAACAACTTTCTATCACTTCAGAGGACTTCACAATGAGTTACATTTATTTTCCGGAAGCATATTTAAAGTTTTGTTCTCCACACGTTCTCACACACACACACACATAAGAGCTGCCTATGACTCACACTTACATTTGATTTATGCAGGCCTCGGAGAAAGATATGATAGAAAAACTGTGATTAAAGACAACTCCAGGAGCAAAAAAAAGGAAATAATTGAATGTGTGTGTGTGTGCGCGTGTGTGTGAGATCCTCAATGACTGTGACTAGTTTCTGACCCTTTTAGGCATTGATGGATGTTTCTGAATATTTGAGATGCCTCTTGGAAAGCCCCTGGCAGAAAACAGGGAGACATCAGAGGAGAAAATACCTCAGTTCTCTGTTCTGAGCGCAGCTTGATCCTCTCACATGTGCGTGCACAGTGAATGAATTTAAATCTTCTATAGAAGAAGACGTTTTTATAGTAATAGCTCAGAAGGAAAGAGCAAACTGTTGGTTAGCTTCTCCCAAATGCTTGCGGGACATGCTGTAAAAGTCTTTTATTTTTTCCAAACACACATATCTGTTTTGGTGTAAATATGTACGTTTGTGCGTGTGTGTGTGTGTGTAGTACAGCTGATAAAACGTGTCTGCTTTTGCAGAATTTATCAATCAAGCTCTTCTGGGAAACTATATTTGCATTTTTTTTCTACTGATATTTTTTTTTTTTTTAATGTTGCTGTTTTCAAAATCTTGCCTTCTGGAAAGAGATCATGAACCTCCAATGTAGTTAGTGCTCAGGTAAGATTATGGTTTCAGTTAAATAACTGTCCAAACTGCTGTTGCTCGTGCTTCAATACCAGAAAGCTGTCTTTCCTTTTCATGCTGTGATGGCCTCAACACAAAAGTGCAGTTTTGCAAAAGAAATTTACAAAATAAAATAAAATGTTCCCAGTGAGTGATCTATTTTGCATTGCACCTTCAGAACCTCGTCTCTTTTATGATGCACAGTTCAAAAGGAGTTAAATTGTGGGTTTTCTATTCTGCTTTGTTCTATTTGTCAAACCCATGCATGTGCATGCACTAAACCACAATCCATGATGACTGATAACACTGCTGTAGCCACATAGCGTCAGAGATGGTGTTCTCACTCCTTACTAACACCACACACAATGATATTCATTTTCACATTTTCAAACCTGCCTTCAGTCCCGTCTGACACTGACTCAGCTGATCACCTGAGGCCATTTATGTTATGTTCCCTCTCGCTTTCAGTGCTGGACAGCAAATTCTCTCTTTCCCTCCCCCTGTTTGATTTTCTTTCATTCTTTTCCGTTTCCTTCTCTACCCTAGCCGGTGTGCGTTTTCTCACAAAGAGAGAGGTTCTCCCAGGAATGCCAGCTCTCTCAACGGGCATTCCCACTGGTTCGCCACCTGACACACCTGCTGTTGATCATCTTGATCAACAGCAGGTGTTGATAATCTCCACTTACATGACATTTTTAAGGACTGGTTTATTCACCCACTGTTCACCAGATTACTGCAGCAGTACATGCAGTATCACATTCAGGCTCACACCTGTTCCTAGCTCTGTGTTTATCTGGGTACTTACCTTGGCTTTTCCTGTTCCCTAGGACCCCCTGTTGTATCAGTAAGGCTTGGTTCTGGAAGTAAAGTCACCTGGAAACCATGCTCATTGTAGGAAAACAAAATGTCCTGCCTTGAAAAATCTATCCTTTAAAAATGTTAGCGAATAAACAGGGATATTTACCAACAAATGGCAAAAATGTGATGTCTGTCTGTCACCTTTTCTCTGGTCTTGAGCCAGCCAAATTTCCTCATCAACAAAAAGGATGGGGCCCAACCAGGCAGAGCAGAAAGTATAACTCGGTATGCCTAATCCAGCCTTGGATGCCCACAAGCCTCCTTAGTAACAATGAGATGTAACTCTAAAGAGTCTCATTTAGACGTGCTCTTTTTCTAAATTCCTTCATGTATTGCAAAATTCTAACACATAGTTGCACAAATTGCATCAGAAACAAATGTATTGTTGTTCTGGATGGTTCTTTCTCTTTGTGTGTCTGAGCGTCAGCATCTCACTAATAACATCTGACCTCTAAATGGTAAAAAATGTGTAATACTAAAGCACAAGCAAACAAACTTCTGTGACTGTGATTAGGGTGCCACTGCTTTAGTGCCTTTGTGTTCACACTTGGGAAGAAGTTTGATCTCTGAGCTTTGAGCTTGAGATTTGAGAGATTTACCACTGGGAAAACTGTCAGAGTTAAGAGTGAGGACATGGCCCATGTACTATTCAACAAGTCATATCAAAAGTGCAACTTTATCAGTGAGCTGTACTGAAATGAATTCTCATAGAGGCCTGTATGACAAAAACTAAAGGCCATTTTACTATTGAGGAGTGAAAATTGCATTTTTTCCCCAAGCGCTATGTTGAAAACAAGGCTGTTAATTTTGATGGAGTTTTAATGTGACATTAAGTTGCACACTCACCAACCACGTTATAAGCTACATTTTGCTAAACCCCCCCCGCCCGCCCACAGAACTGCTTTAGTGCTTTATGGCACATGAAGGCACTATTAGCACCTGTAACAAAATTATGGAAACACCCCTCAGAGATTTTGGTCCATATTTACATGATAGCATCACGCAGTTGCTGCAGATTTGTCAGCTGCACATCCATGATGTGATTCTCCTGTGATTTCACATCCCAAAGGTGCCCTATTGGATTGAGATCTGGTGGCTGAGGAGGCCATTTGAGTACAGTGAACTCAATGTCATGTTCAAGTAACCGGTTTGAGATGATTTGAGCTTTTTGACATGGTGTGTTATCCTGCTGGAAGCAATCATCAGAAGATAAAGAAATGGACATAGTCAGCAACAATACTCAGGTAGGCTTTGGCACTTAAATGATGTTATTCTTAAGAGGCCCAAAGAGAGCCATGAAACTATTCCCCACACCATGACACTACCACCACCAACCTGAACTGTTACAAGGGAGGATGGATCTATGCTTCATATTGTTTACAGCAAATTCTGACCCTAGTAACTGTTGCCGTCCTATTAGCTTGAAGCCATCCGGCCATTCTCCTCTGACCTTTGACCTCAAAGCATTTTTACCAAAAGAACTGCCACTCACTGGATATTTTTCTCAGACCATTCTCTGTAAACCTTAGAAATGGCTATGTGGGGAAAATCCCAGTGACTCAGCAGTTTCTGAAATACTCAGACCAGCCCGTCTGTCACAAACAGCCATGCCACAAGTTTCTTACGTCATCATTCTCCCCCATTCTGATGCTCAGTTTGAATTTGAGCAGCCTGTCTTTAACAACATGTTTCTATGACCAAATGCGCTGTTTTGCTGCCATGTGAGTGAGTGATTGATTGAACAGCTGTACATAAAAACAATTGCTGCATGTTATCTGGCTTGTGTGAAATTTTGACACAGTAAGCCTAATTCCTCATCAAGTCTTTAATCAGTCACACAATTTATTACTGCAAATGGTTTTTTATGAATATGATACAACACTGGAAAAGCATAAGACATGAACACGGTGAGGAGCTGGTACTGTTTTATGTTAAGTACATCAGTGTGTTGTTGGATGACAGAAATGAGACGGCATGCGTGTGTCATTTTGATGTACAAAGATTTTAGAACGAGACAAAACAGTTTTAAATGCGCGGTTTGCCTTTTGTGCTTTTGTGTTTTGACAAAATGAGTCACAACTGGGCCCCTTTTGTTGTTGTGTTTTTTCTAAACTCAACAACGTGCCACTTCATGGAAAAAAAAGGGGGCAGCGTTTCTTGTTTTGGAATCGAAACAACAAAAGTCTGCGATGATGGCTCAAAGCCATTTCCTGTTTCGCACACTGGTGTCACAGCAAGACTGTTGAGCTGAGTTTGAAAAGCTGTTAGAGGAGACCAAAATCACAAGGGAATGTTTCATCAATAGACATTCAAAATTAAGGCTTTATAAACTATAGACTGCTTTAAAATTCTTAGCACTGCTGAACCCAAGCAACAATATTTAATTGTTTATAAGCCTCCTAAAGATTATTTCCTCTTCAGCTTTGCGTGGTCCTTTTGAAAGGGTGTATGCAGCTCTCAGCATGCAGAACTCTGCATAATGCAGCCCATCTCCTCAGTCCTAATTCAATCCAACATGCTTTCAGGGTTCAAATGGACATTTCAGTGTTGTTATAACTTAAAAGCATATCTAGAAATATATTATGTGAATGCCCCTTTGTTAAAACGTCCCCTCTATTCTCTCCTTTTTCCATGCTTTCAAACAGAGTTTAAACTTCAGGCAAGGACACTGCTGACTACTAGTATAGGCAGAGGAAATTACATCAATCTGCCATGAGGGACTTCATTCCATTCATGTTAAATTAAAAAAAAAAGAAAGAAAGAAATGCTGCATTTTTCTGAAAAAGAAGGAAAAAAAACATTGTGGGGTTTTCTTTGTTGTTGTTTTTTTTTTCTCTTGTTGTGTTTTGAGCCTTGGGGCTACTGTGGGCAAAGATTCAGGAAATCGGCGTACACAACTGTGCTAAACTATATTGAGAATAAAATATTCTCTTAGTGGTTGATTCTCCTCTTTTAGCCCTTCACAATTGGTAAAAATCGCCCACAGACGCTGAGAGCTGCAGAGCTTTGAGGCAGAAAATGAAGAAACTCTTATCTGTAAAGGGAATGTTGCAAATGGTGTGCACACATACAGAGGGTCCTTTAACATCAGCTATGCAATGACTTCACAGCATGTTTTTAATTCACTTTTCTGCACAAGAAAAGGAGCGCAGTGCTCTGCATCTGTTCAATGACACTTTAGCAGGTGAGTCTGGGGACTGAAACACCAACCCTGCGTTTAGTGGGCATCCCACTCTACACTTAAGCCATACCAGCCTGTTTCTATTTCCTGAAGTGTTTTTTGTTATTTTGTTATGTTTTATGACATGTTCTGTTTTTTTGGTTTTGTTGCTGTGGCTTTGCTTTGTCGCTGCAATATATTCAATGATGTGCTTTGCACTTCTCTCACCAAAAATGCCGTATTAAGTTTGTCTGTGTTGCATTGTTGCTTTGTTCAACACATTAAGTTTAGTTAGGCAGCTCCCAATGGGAAGCATAAAGAGGGAAAAAAAATGTTTTTCCTCTTCTCTTACAGCTTCCTGCATGGCAACAAAACAGGGAGGCAAACAAAGGTCAGTGAATAAGCGAGACAATATGGAAAAATACAGAATATCTCCCAATAGTGTTACAAAAAGGGTCAATTAGGGGCATGAAACTAATTTTGGCAAACACAAGAATGTTTTTTCATGAATTTTAACAGCAGTGCAAGCCCAAACACAAGGCCCAGTGTGCATACTTTCGCACGCAGTAATACAAAAAGCCTCGGGGTGTCAAATAAACACAGAATCTATTTAAATAGGTAGAATTACTCAAAGGAGATGAAGTTATATATAATTGATGGGTTGCGCTTGAAAAACATTCTTCATCCTCTTGTGTTCAAAATTCAATGTGCTGCTGCGTTCAGAGCTCAGACTGTCCTTCTTAATCACTCTTTAATTACTCCTCAGTGGAGCGTGCACACCATTGATGGTTTGTAATCCTGAAATATTGAAATCATGAAAGAAACAAGAACATTAATCTTTCAGTACGTGAGATACAACAAAGGTCTTTCTGCAGACGACTTTTATGAACGTAAGCTCTGATCGAAGGATGCCATGCTGTGGCGTGAATTGTCTTTTAGTTGAATAATGTATAAGCCTATTCAAAGCTGAAACAAATCTTTTTTTTTTTAAATGAAACCCACTAAAAGCACAAACTCTGATCTCCTTGATGCATTTATTTATATTATTAATATGTGCATAATGAATGGGTTCTTGCCGAATCAAATCTGAATGCCTTCTTAAAAGAAGGCCATCCTCCCATTAAAAATAACTACATTCAAATTTTACTCATTATGACCCAGCAGTTCTGTTTCATTGTGTCAGCGCCCTCCAGTGACCATTTGAATGCATATGGAAAACCGAGACGATCTATTCACAGTCGCAAACACTACTTAAGGAGGAGGCTGGGGGGGATGGATGGGGTGACAAAACATTGAACTTCAAAGCAGGAGACCTCGGTTGGCTCTACACTCATAACCGTTGAAACAAAGGACAGCTGTTTGTCTCCTTCGGTTTTCCTCCTGAGATCTTGTGTCCTCATTTGGGGACATAACATCTTGTACTTCATTCTGTTCATTAGGGACCTGTTGCGTGTCAGACATGTCAGAGTTTGAGTTTATTTTATTTTATTTTACTTTATCTGCCTCTGCTGTTTGCTGATGTTACAAACCATCAAGAAATGTAATTTCAAGTCGATTTAGCACATCCTATTTTCTAAAAATAAATAAATAAATAATTGGTTCACATGGCAACAAGTTGTACAGAACATTTTAATGCACTTACAGATTAATCAGTCATTAAAACTTCACAGAAGATATACTCTGACATAAACGAAGACTAGAAATTAATTTAAAAATGTAGTATTATTATTATTATTATTATCGTCAAGTATCGCAACATAAATACAGAAGGTTCTGTTAAATTACCTTACTGTAATAAACATTATTTACGTAGACACAACAATACAATGTATATGTATGTATAGGCATATAAATTGAAGGTGCAGATGTCCGCGTAGAAATTGTGCACCCATTCAGTGCAGTACACCTCCACATTTGATTGTCTTAGTCAGAAGAGAAGAGAAACCGGAGAAGTAAATCTTTAAAGTGAGACATCGCGAACCAGAAGCAACAGACAGACAGAGAGAGAGAGAGAGAGAGAGAGAGAGGTGAATAATCAAAATATAAGCTTAAAATGAATTTCAACACAGCTACACAAAGAAGCAGCTGAAAAAACGGTTAGAGTGGGTCATTTCATTTATTGTCATTTTAAACTGCCCTCTTTTGTATGCTTAACTAGGGTTTTTTTCCAGCTTTATCGACCCCATTTTTGAACTGTTTTTTCAGAAAATGCAAATGACCAGATAGACAAACGCAGACTTGTCTTAGGATCTAGATGCACTGCGATTGCTGCATTTGTCAATAGTTGTGAATAATCTCGTGAAAACTAACGTTAAAATATGTTTTATTCATTTACAAGCTGTGGGCTACAGCGTGTTTTAAGAGTTCTTCTGCCCCTTAGTGGCCACAAAACAAAAGCAAGTGAAACCTTGTTAATAATACCGGATGATTTGATGGCTGTTCTTTGAGAGTTTGACTAAAATGGAGAAATGGTCCCATAAGATCAGTAGGATACAACAGATTTTATACGAACCTACACACAGAATATGACTGAGCCACAAACACAGCCATCCACCTTTCTTGCGTGATGCGTTTACCGTTTAATTTACACGCAATACATAGCCTACACACTTTCTATCGTTCCTCCCCCGCCTCCTCTTCTCCTCTCCAGACGTTTTCATTGGTCCGGGTGAGAGGAGAGGAGGAGGAGAGACTGGCGGACTGGCAGGAATTCCTCAGCGCTCCTCAAATTTCTTGAAATCTCGGCAATTCTGCTCGACTGCGTCCCGACAGATATCCGGACCAGCACCCCTTTTCCGAGCAGATTTCCCGAGCCGGATATAAAATGGTAATGTAGAGGACTAAAATCTGGCTTTTCCACAAGTTTGTCTTGACAATATGAATGGTATGAAAATGATGGACACTCTCCTTCGCACATTCTTTTCCCATAAAACCATACTTTCTCTCTCTCTTTTTCCCCTCCTTTTTTTGTCCAGATGTTCCGAAGTGTGGCTGTGCTCCTTCTGCTCTCCGTGGCTCTGTACAACGCGGAGGTAAGTTTGCTCTTTTATTTTTCTTTACTTTAAACAGTTGTCTTTGCGAGGCTTCATATTGGAACCAGTCGTTTTACGCCTCTGCTGAACACTTTATAACCGTTACGTGCGAAATTGTCCATCCGGAGTAAACAAAACAAAACAAGACAGCCAAACAACAGCTTTATTGACGGGCTTGAACACATCTGGAAAAAGAGAAGAAGGAAAAAAAAAGTATTTTATTGGAGACAACTTGGTGCCTTGGCGAACATGAGCCATTTATAGAGGGGTTTTCAAGGCTGTATTGCGTCTATGTGATGTAGGCTGGATTGTTTATCTTCCTAAGCAGAACCACACCATTACTGCAATCATGAGCTTCATTACAGACACATTCTGACTAGTTTGCTTTCTTCCAATTAGGGTATTCTTATTAACAAGGTTGCACCCATGAGGCACTGGAAAAGTGAGCGCACATTTTTCTTAAACCTTCACATTTTCCATCTTGTTTGCTGACCACGCAAAGAGAAGTCCTGCACCTATTCTCAGTTTTTGTTTTGTTGAGTTGTGAGTTGTGAAGGTTACATTGCAACAAAAGCTGCCATGAGAGGAGTGACAGACAGCTGTGAAGAGGAAAGAACGGGTGGGCTTGTGTTCGTGTAGCTCTCACAAACCATGCTCTCTTTGGGGAGGGTTTGATGGCACTCTTCATCAATACTGGAGGGCGTTTTGGTGCCAGCTGGCAGCTGCTCTAATGGCATAATGTTTGTTTTGGTGGTTGGTCAGGGAGCATGTGTGTTTGTCTGTAGGGCGGTAAGTGCGCTCAAGAGCTGTGAGAATGTTCGCCTCATGGGTATCACACTGCAGAGCTAAGTAGTCTCCTCTCTAGGTAAACACCAGGATGTGCTGTTAGTAGGTGGCCCGATTGCACACAGGAATGATTAACTGAAACAGCGTGCAATTATGAAAGTTTAAGCATCTCCACAGGGTGACAGATGGGCTTGTATATATCAGTGGGCTTGAAGAATGAGTGACGCTTACTGTCTGGGGTGGATGCTCAGTAAACCTAAATATGACTAAAAGTAAACCTAGCAGTCAGTTAGCTGAGCTGAGCATGAAGACTGGCACATTTCCAGTTTTGAAATGTCTGTTGTGATTGTGTAAGAATAACAAATTTACAGTTATGGAAACAGCTATCAAGACCTTACCCAACAGTAAAAAAAAAAAATTTTTTAAAAAAAGATGGCAAACTACAAGAATGTCTTTGTGATCCAGCACATATTCTCTTGTAAAAATGATTCTTTTTCCTTTGTTTCTAGCTTTTGTGGCAATCTATGCCAACCAGCTGCTCATTGTACCTCCCTAATTATTATGCAGACCTGAAAGCGGGATTGATGTTCTCCTATAACTCTTGGTAAAAAAGTCATTTGTTCTATGTCCCAAATTATTCCTTGAAGAAAGAGCAGTGCACACATGCCAGGTGGCACTTGATGACGTCCTGGACCCACAGTGGACACAGCTGTTGAACACCTGGCTTTGTGCTGACTCCTCTGTTGACCCGCACAACAATAACAGGAGGATGATATAAACATGGTAATAACTGTAGCCTAATTAGAGGGATTTTTCAGCAGATTAGAGCAATGCCACATGAAAGATGAATCAATTATCTGTGGCCAAGTCTGTCTTTATGGCTTGATGCAGATGGCCATTAGTGTCGGAACTGCAACATTGCTCATAGACTGATGTGCTGGCTACCCCAGCTGACCTTCCCCTGCTCTTCCTATCTTTGCCCGCTGGCTGTTAAATGTGGGATTGTGTGCTTCCTAATTGAATCTATGGCCGTGATCTGTGAGGTATGTCCTAGATGGGATGGAACACACGGCAGTTGTTGTTGGGTGGATCCACAAAGTAATGGGCACCCATTTAAAAAAAAAAAAGAAGCATCTGTTCTCCGAAGGTAATTATCTTGATAATATATGGCCTGTTGACAGGCTGTGAGAAGGGCCTGAACTGGCATACCAGTATGCTGTCTAAAGAAGGTCAACAAGTTGCAGCGAATCTGAGCCGATAGGGTATCTATTTAGCTTGTGTATAGAAGATGGGATGTGTGTTAAATTGACTGTATACACATCACTAAAAGAGCTGGAAAGATCACTGAAAAGAGGATTGATTGTGTTTTTATTTGCTGGCACGAGTTTAGGCTATTAAAATGTGGAAACTAACTCCTGATTTATTATGAAGGAGAATGCATGTGTGCTTCTTGAGGTGAGAATTTGCTGCGTTTGAAGATAAGCTGCTCAGAAATGCAGTGTGACAGGGTGGCCAGGGTCGAGACTCAAAACTCTGTGTGTGTGCCCGCAGGCTGGAAAGCAGATATGCATCTTGGGGGGAAAAAAAAAACCTTGATGTCTTACTCAAACACACTGGGAGCTTGATATGCAAATGAGGTCGGATGCAGGCATAGTGAAAGTCATAAGACTTTGCGGCCTTGGGGGACATGTGTGCGCACAACCGCATATAAACAGAGGGAGGGAAGTGTTTATATTTCCACTGTTATGGCATGCACTGTTATTGTGTTATTGTGCATCATCCACAGTGAATGACACATTGGTTAATTTAGTTTATGGCGCTCTGGCATCAACAGGCAGCCAGACTAGTTCTCCAGAACAACATTTCAGGAAATAAAGAAAACTAATGAAAAGATGAAGGAGCTGGAGCCCTCTTTCTTTCTGGCCCTGGATTTGTAGCACTCTGAGCTAAATGCTCTCGGGCACCCCGCCATGTTGCCATGTTGATTCTTGTTCTTTCTCATACAAGGTGGGCTAAAAATATCTGCCCAGGTGGAGAGAACACAAGCATGAGGGGACGCCGTGTCCTCTGTCTGTACGAGCCTGCTCTAATTACTGTAGCTTGACATTCAGTCATGGATCCCGTGCAGAGATTGTTCAGGGCGGTGAGATAGTGATGTAAAGCAGGAAGGAGATGTCATGCAATTACAGCAGGCAGACTGGGAGTGAGGTAAGACTTGGCTGTGTGGTGTGGGGGTAGAGAAAGAAGAGGAGGTGTGCTACGTTTCACGTCCCTGCAGTGTGTTCTCCTCACTCTTGGCTTGGCTTGAAAGGAGTCCTCATTTAGCTTAGCAGCTGTACTGGTGTCTTATCATTACCGGTACTCTGCACTGAAAGGCCTGATACACATAAATTAACACAGACACCTACGCAAATGACAAAGACTGGCACCAAAGTGTACTCAGAGCTTCTTTTTTTTTTTTTTGAAGAATGAGGTAATGCATCATTTTCAGTCATAAAAGTTAAAAAGCTAAAATAGGTAATTTAGCGATGACTGACTGTTTGCTGCTTTTCTGCCCGCTTTAAGCTCTTGGAAAATGTAATGAACATCACTGTGAGCTCGACATGTTAAAAAAACGATAAACTGTCAAAACTTCTACAAATATTCTCTTCCAGCTGAGATTATTCTGTTTCCAGTGACCCGTCAAAGAGAGATCATGCCCTGCATATGAAATGCAATTTTTTTTTTTTCTTCTGTTGAACAGCTTTAACTGTAGGAGGAATGATCAACAAGCAAACACTGCTGTTTTCCAACACTGAGCAAAAAACATAGAGGCTAAAGTGGCTGTTTTGAGCTTTTTGTAACTCTTCCATTTTCTTGTGATCTATGTGATTAGAGAGGCACTCTCTAATGCAGCATACCTCTCTTATCACATACAAAAACCTTGCTCAAGGGCCTACAAGGGTTGACTGTGCGCATAACCATGATTGATTCACATACAGGCTGTTTGCTACAGAAATTGTCAATTTTCCTGTTATTCAGTAAATTGCACCCTAACTTAAAAAAAAGATGGTTAAAAAATATACATATATATATTTTTTTTCCTTTGGGCCAAAACATCTTTGATGGAGCCTATTTTTTTTATATGCAGGGAAAACCGGCGGTGGAATTGTACCATCACCGGTGCTTGAATAAAAGCATTTCATTGACTTGAGTCACTGTACCATGAGTGTGTTGGTGCTGTTTGTTACACCAGAAGTGCGGTGCATGCTTTAGGACATAACATTTTTCCCTTTACAACACACTGTGCTTCTTTAAAGAGTCGGCTGAGAAAGTCATCTGCAGGATGAATGATTGTGATAAAATAATTAGTTTAAGCTGGATTTGATGTAGCTCAGCAGAGGTCAAAAAACGTGTCAAGGCTACTTGACTTCAAGCGATCAAAAATGTGGTTAATATGTGTGGAAGGAAGCCACTTCCTCATAAAAATCCCTTTAATTAGCACCCTTTCAGTATTCTTCAAGGCATGAACAGGTAGCAAGTGAAAGCTGAAGTACAAAAGGTTAAAAGAACGTCCGATGATTAGCCTCACTTCAGTATACCGTGAAGCTCGCTAATTAAAAAGATTTTTGAACAGATTGGACTGCGCAGATGACTGTTTCATTCAGTTTGATCATTTATAGCTCAAGTACCTCAGCCATAACTGATACATAGTGAGAGGCTCTTTTCTCTGTCTATTTTAGTATGAATGAGACATGATACAAAGCAGGGGGGATGACTTTGATTGTCAGACCCAAAGAAAAAGAAGTACTAAAAATCTGTCATTTAAAATGTCATGAAGAATTTCAAGAACCATAAATAAATGTGACTTGCAAGGTCTTAGATTCCATCAATGCTAAATTTAATTACCGATTCATCTCTGAGCCCAGGTGATTGCTTGGTCTAAATAGCGCATGATCCAAAATACAGTGGTAGTCTCCAGAATTAAGATCTTGTGACTGTAGAGGCCATCGTTAGAGAACAGTGACCTCATTGTTAAGTTCAGAAGATGTGTTTGAGTTTGAGATGATCTGAGGCTTGTGGCATGGTGCGTTATCCTGCTGAACATGGTCAGCACCAGTACTCAGGTAAGCTGGAACCAAGAAACTATCCCCCAACACCACTGCACCACCACCACCAGCCTGAACCGGCATCAACAAGACATTTTTTTTACCCAGAGAACTGCTGCTCACTGGATATTTTCTGTTTTTCAGACCATGCTCTGTAAACCCTAGAGATGGTTGTGCTGGAAAATCCCAGAAGACTGGCAGTTTTTGAAATACTGAGACCAGCCTGAGTCACTTAAGTCACCTTTCTCCTCCATTCTAATGCTCAGTTTTAACCTCAGCAGGTTGTCTTGACCATGTCTACCTGCCTAAGTACATCGGCTTGCTTCCATATGATTGGCTGAATGGATATGTGACAAGTACGATCACAGTGTAGTTTACATGTGCCTGATACAGTGGCCACAGTGCCTTAATGAAAAAGTTGACTTACTTTGTGTGAATCAGATTTGATTGTTTCTCCTCTTGCTGTATCCTGAGATACTTTAAAAGGTTTTGATTAAAAAGGAAGGCAAAATACAATTGTTTACATATAATAAAGGTCTGGTCTCACAACAGATTTTAAATGTCTACAAACACTAAACACATCTTGCAGTCTGTAATTGGACTTCCCCTTGTACAAAAGTGTTCGACATTAGCCCCTATACTGGCCTCAAAGAGGGAGCACAGATGAGGGCAGGGAGTCTGCTCATTCCCCTAGCCTTACTGTGAGCCTGCATTGGCCCACCCTCCCCATCCCCCTCACTTGCCCTTCCTCGTGGTGGAAAAATGCAGAGAACAGAGGGGGGTGGTTCAGAGGGGAAAGAAAGGTGACAAAGTGAGCAAAGAGAGAAAGTTTAAAAGGATAAGGGGAAAAGAGCAAGATTATCTGTAAAGAGTAAAAGAAAGGGATTAAAACATGAAAGGCAAAATAGATGAGAAATTATTGAAAATGATGATAAGAAAGAAAACTTGACTAGAGGGTTAGACAAAGGCAGGTGGTGAGGACATAGGACGTTTTTGTCCGAGCAGAGTGACAGCGGGGTGAACAGGGGAGGGGAGGCCAGGGGCGGTGCTGCGTTCACAGCATTTTGTGTTCTCTGGTGACGTTTTAACTGCTAGCAGATGTTGCTCTGCCCAGACTGTGACTTATTTCCTGCTTTTCTTTAGTCTTGTGCTTCTTGCTTTCTCCATTTCCTCACCCTCTCTGTTTCTCTGCTTTACTTATCTTACCGTGTATTTCTGTTATCTCCCTCTTCCATTTCTTCTTTTTTTTTTTCCCCCCCGTGTCTCTTTTCGGTTTAGTTGCTGCATTTCAGCTTTTGAACAATGAGGCTGCTGGGTGTAAAATAACAGGCTGCAGACTGGGGTGACATCATCCCGTCCATTGGTGCATTCCTTTTACACTGAATAAGAAACAGGGACAAGAATAACAGGCAGAGCTGTGTAAACTGGTCGTTACCCAGAGCCCTTTTGTTTCTGCAGATTTAATCTCGGACCTGGTCCCTCAGAGAACATTTGAGACCACCCCTAGTGCTCTTTTAAACTGCTCAAATTAGTTCTACTTTGGCCTCATTATTTCAAGGACACATACTGCTCTCAACTGCTGGCGATCACTTGTCAAGTAATCCATGAAATATTAAGCAGATATTTGAGCCAAAAGAAAACATGGCAGTTGATCGCGTCATTTTGAGGGGCTGACTGCCTGTTTCTGAGTGGAGGCTTTACTGTACATCTGATCTGATCATGAGGCTGTCAAGTACAGAAGAAATGAGACTGAAACTGATTTGATGTAAATGAAGACAGATTCACAGAGGGGAAAAAGACAACAGAGTCTGAGAATGGAGCGATGTGAATTATTGAAGGCAAAAGCGACAGCTTTCTGTAATGACTCAAAACCAAAATAAAGTAATATTTCTTCCCATCATCTCATTAAAATTCCTTAAGGGAGGAAACTGGATCGTAGCTAGCTTGCAGTGTATGGGGTAAGTGGTTTTCTTCCTTGGCTGCGCTCCACTTCTCTTCTGGTAAGGCCTGATTAGAAGTTAAGGGGAAACAAGTTGCTCAATTTTGAGCCCTCCCTGTTTTGTCTGCTCCTGGCATGGACTCCTGTCTGATGGAGCTGAAGAGTGTTGGACAATGTAGAGCTGGAGGGACACCATGGGGAAAATGCTGGAGAGGGGAAGAGCAGGGGCACCTTTCTGACCCAAATACTGAGGAGATTTTGGCTCATGGCAAACTGGGTCGGATTCCAGCTGAGGCACTACACTGCTCAGGAATGAACCCCTCTTACCTTCTCATTCTCCTGATTATGTCTCTTGTCTGCATCTCTTGCCTTTCAGTCTTGTGTTTCTTCCATTTTTTCACCTCATCGTTACATAAAATCTAGTTGTAAACCACTCGGTTGCATTTCGAGGTAATGGGGGGGAAGCGTCCATGCTATGCAAGCATTTGCCTGTCCATCTGTCATGTTGACTGTCCGTCTGTCACTGTTATTGCCCCGCTTGAAGTAAAATCATGTTTTAGTGCACATCTCCTCCATGTCAGCATTTGTTTAAATACACTTCCTTGGAGGGAGGTATACGAAAAGAGAAACCACTGTCTCTGAAGCACTTCTGAAGCTGCAGTCAACAGCCTAACTTAGTGTAGCTTAGGCCTCAGACACTGACCCCCGGGCAACCTCCAGTCACTAGGCAAGAATGTGCATTCCTGGCTGTCGCTAGGCGAAATCGGTCACAAAGAAGGTGCTGCACCAAAAAGAACCTTGTGATTGCTTTGGTCACTAGCAGATTACTTTGGAGGGAAGACAACTGGAAACTGAGAATGTTCAAATAGTGCTGCAACCAGCACATTTCAAATGGTGTAATTTTAACTTTGAGTACATTTTGCATTGCACTTGTCACATTTTCACTCCTGCTTTACAAGCAGTTGGTGAATGCTGGCAGACAAGTCAGTGTCTTCCATGTAGACTAAGGGTGATTGCAATGTTTTGACTGCCAGAAACCTCCAGTTGGTCTGGGAATACATATTTTTATCTAGTGACCAGAGGTTGTTAGGTTTTTACCAGCTGTTCTCTAGGCCTGTGTGACTGGTACTAGCCTCGCTCTTCTCAGTACAAACAATCCACCAAAAGTCCACCTTTTACCACTTCTAAAGTGTAAAGCTTTTCCTTCACTCCTATATTCAAATGTAAAACTTTTTATATAACCCTTTTTTTCAGTCTTCTCAACCAACTCTGTGCAAGAAACCAAATAACTCAAAAATGGGTGATATGTTTTTGAAACATCAAAGCTATTTTTTTTAATCAAATGAAAATAATTTACTCGTTAATTTTCTCATTTTAGTAGTCTGAAATGTGCATATTTTAGATTAGATTTCAGTATAACTGCAAATATTCCCTCTGCTTTCTCACAAACCGAAGCCTTATTGGTGACTCAGTACGACAGCAGCATGTGAAACAGTGTGTTGTAGTTCCTCCATTGTTATTCAGCATTTCAATATTTCAAGTGGCCCAACCTGCATCGTTTACAGTGAGGTGTCTCTTACACCCGTGCAGTAAATTCAAACTTCTTGAAAAGCCTTTTCGAGTCTTTCACATTCAGATATTGATGAAACTCTTATGTGTCATACAGATGTTAAAGCAGCTCAAGCTGATCTACCCTTTACCTTTTTATAATGCAGTATGAATGAACAGCACCAGAAAGTACAGCTACACAGTGAAAGTAGCGCTGAATCAACACCTCTCGAACACAGCAGGCAGGAAGAAGAAGCTCTACGTGAAAACAGTCGAATTGCAGGCTTGTTGTATTGGATTGCACTGATTGAAATTTACTGTGTCCAAAAATGAATCCAATCAAACAGATGGAATGAATCTTTTAGTATTATTAGAAATGTCACATTCTGTATTTATTGCACTTATTGTTTTTTTGCAGTTGCTTCCATTATTCTCTTCACTGTTGTAGGCATATCTATGGCAGAGACTTCAGTGCAATCTCTAGGTTCATTTTTTTTCTATGCGAATAAGGGGCAGGGTGCAATATGGGAAGTGCTCACGGTGGCTGTAAATGACATCAACAGGAGAGAGGCATTGATCGGCTTGTTCGATCAGTGGAGCATCTCCAAGATATTTGAAGGTACACACACTAAGCATGCAAATACAGACAAACATGCTGCTGCTTGTACTGTTGTGAGTCTTTGAGGACAGAGATAAGAAAGGCGTGCAAAGGCAGAGCAGATGTTCTAATGCTTTTTATGTGTTATGGTGTGTAAGGTGCCTTTAGGTGCCTTTAGTTAGTGTGCCTTTTCACTGTTGTCTTCATTGGATAAAAGATAAAAGGGGATTTTCTTCTTTAAAGCAAGACTATGTTCCACTTTAACTCAAGTCCGCCTCATCATGGAGCCATATAACATGCTCATATGCCCCCCTCCTCTTCTTCACTACCCACCTCTTTCTTAATATTCTGACTGTCCTCACAACTCTCTCCTTTTATTCAGCCTCTTACTATTCTCTTATTTTCCTCCTCTGATTTCCATCTCTCTTCAAGGCTGGCCTTCGTTCACAGACACGTGTCTTGCATCTGTAAAAGGGCATGGTGCTGGAGATGAGATGACAAGAGAAAGAACTAAAGAATAGCAGAAATGAAAGCAAGACTTGAAATTAGAGTTACCACACCGGCATATAAAGATGGAAATGATGCAAAGAGTTTTTGGAGAGAAAAAAAAGTCTTTTTAAAACCTTTAAGTCGTTTCAGCCTCGTGACTAAAACACTGAAATAGAAAACATGTGAAACGTGGGGCAAGAGATTAGTATCGTGAGCTGTGAAATGTGCCTGTAGACTGTAATGAGCTTAGGGAAGCGCTTTGTATGAAGGACTCTGGTATGATTCACCAGTCTCTTATGAGAACACTGATTGATTTTAAATGGGAAAGAAGGCATTTGTTGTCAGCAAATTAAAAATAATAATTTATCTAGGACATGCATACTGGGTGTGTTTTTGTTTGTGCTGACTTTGTGCATGTCTTTTTTTTATGTCTGCTCTGCTGGTGACTGGGTTAATGAGTGCCTTTTAGTTATGGTGAGGTTGATGCCAATTCCCTACAATGTGTAAACAGAAAGTGATATCCAAGCACTTCTCTTAAAGGATGTTTCTGTTTTGCAAAAAATTAGATAAAAACGTTGATATCAATCTCCGCTTTATCAACTTGGGACTACATAAAGATTTAAAGAGGGAAAACACAGGAAGCTCTTTACAAAATAAAATAATGACAATGACAATGATAATGATAATAAAAAAAAATCTTCTCACATTTTCAGGCTACTAACACATAAGTAAAAAAAAAATGAAATAAAGTTTTTATGCTTTTATGTTGTAACAGCATATAGAATAGCATGCAGAAATAATATACCAAATAACTCCCTGTAGGAGTAAGGGTGACGCTGATATTTGGGGATTTAAAAGTCCGCTATTTTTTCTTCTCTTAGACACATGAAATGTGAACATATCTCCCTGACATTTGCTATGTCTAGTATTTATTTATTCCTTTGCATTGTTCATGCATGTTTTATGCACTGTGTTTGTGGCATCCCAAGAACGCGTCAAGAGACTATTTCATTTATTATTTTCTGCAGTCTTGTTTTATAAAGTGCTGTATTTGCCCTGTTCCTGATTTCTTATTTTATTGCATATTTGTCACACTTAAATGTTTCAGATAATCAAACCGATTTTAATATATGACAAACATAACCTAAGAAGATAAAAGATACAATTTTTAAATGATGATTTAGTTTATTAAGGGAAAAAAGTTATCCAAACTTATCTGGCCCTGTGTGAAAAAGTAAATACCCCATAAACCTAATAACTGGTTGTGTCACCTTTGGCAGCAAGAACTGTGATCAGCAATTTGTAATAAACCTGAATTTCTCAAGAAAATGTTTTGGAGTGGCCTAGTACATCGGGACTTAAATCAGACTCCGTTTTTGAGCATGAATAATCTGTTTAAAACAAAGCTGCAAACAAGAGTGGACCAAAGTTTTTCCACAGTGATGTGAAAGACTCATTGCCAGTTATCACAACATGTGATTGCAGTTCTTGCTGTGAAGGGTGGCACAACCCGTTATTAGGTTTAGGAGACAATTACTTTTTCACATAAGGCCAGGTAGGTTTGAGTAGCTTTTTTTTTTCCCTTCATAAATGAAATCACCATTTCAAAAACTGCACTTTGTACTGTATATTTGTACTTTGGTTATCTTTGTCTATTAAAAAAAATTGGTGTGATAATCTGCAACATGTAAGTGTGACGAATATGAAAAAAAGAACTCAGGAAGGGACAAATACTTATTTCACAGGACTGTATGTCCAAAGAGCCCTGCTGAGATCTCATTTTGAGGCTTTGTTCCATCTGGCTTACTTGACTGACACTTCTGTAATCAAAAGAAGCCGGTATATGTTCTCACTATGGCAACAAAGCACTTGAATCAGCTGCAAAAAAGGACCTTCTACCTCTGTATTCATTAGCTAAATGTCAGATATCCTCAGCTGGTTCTGCTAGGAGGGAGATGGACAGACAGAGCTCCATGTTTGTACCAGATTCATCTTAAGGAGCCCCATCTATTATTCATGTTCTCAGTAGAGGTTTCTGCAGGTTTCAACAGGCCTCTTGCCCATCTGTGTCTGAGAATATGAATTGTCCAACATGTTCAAGGCCAGGGGGGGTTGCTTTGAAGATTTTTCCATGACCTCATCTTAGGATAGGAAGTGTGTGTATGTATATGTCTCTGAACTGAATTCCTCTCACCAGTTTTGAGTTAAAATTGCTACGCTGTGATGATTGCATGTGACTGCTCCCCCACCGTCATCCCTTTAGCTTCGAGATCCATCCTGTTACATTTTATCATGAAGGTTCCGTAACAACATCCCACCTTCATTTTGACCTACATACCAGACCTCGCAGTCATACACAGAGAAAGTTGGAAGCCAGCTCACATGCAAGTGCACAAAGAAGGCCAACTTTCTGTCTCGCTGTTACAGGAAACAGCAGCTTAGGGAGCAGG
>VVHJ01003641.1:0-11297 GCA_015107715.1 Tylochromis polylepis | reverse complement strand
GCCGGCAGGGAGTGTGCTGTCAATGAGAAGGGAGAGCCCAGCTGTCTGTGCATAGAGGTGAGTGTCGGGTGTGTAATTCGATAGAGACCAGATGGCATTGCTTTTACGCAAGGAAGGAATATTTATCCAAATAATAGATTTGGATTACAAACTCCCTTTGGTTTCACTTCACATGTATTCCCTTTGCACTTTGTTTCTTTCCAGAGCTGTAAGCCCCACAAGAGGTCAGTATGTGGCAGCAATGGTAAGACCTACCGGAATCACTGTGAGCTCCACAGAGATGCTTGTCTGACTGGCTTGAAGATCCAAGTGGCACACGACGGACACTGCAAGGGTAAGGATCAAAAATATTGATAAAACAGTTCAAACCAGCATAATTGTCACACAATCGTCCCTATGAAGGAAGCTGCGTAATAATTTTCATGTTAGACATTGAAAATGTAAATGTAAAAAAAAATTGTTAAAAGATTTTTTTGCTAAAAATTGTTTGTTTTCCTAACATGAAAGATTTCTGAGGATCATCTTTCTTGCCTTGAATGGTTTGCAGGGGTTTTTTCTTCTTTTTTTTCATTTTCACAATTTCAAAAATTTACACACAGAAACAACAGACAGCAGTATTTCAATGGCTGGTAAATGTGGAATTTGGTAGGATAGGACATAGCAAATCAGGTTTCTCATCCAACTGACCTATCAAGCACTGATTCAATCTATTGATTGGTCCATCCATTGATTTTCTTACACATATCCAATTCAGGGATGCTGGAGCCTATCCCCACTGTAATGCGGTGAAAGGTGGGGTAGATCCTGGACAGGTTGGCAGTCTATTGCAGCTGATTCTATGCTATTCATCTCTTTTTTTGTTCCAAAAATGAAATATGTGACTGTTTAGAGTGCAGTGGGTGCCAAAATAACACGAGAATGCAGATGGCTATAGAGATGAAAACTCAGTTTGGGACCTGTCATAACAGGAATTTAACAACACTAAAAAAAAATCTAAATCTAAATGTCTAAAAATCCCGTGTTCATAACACCAAATGTCAGCGTCATAGGCTACTGTCAGGTACAGAGTAGAAGCTTAAGTATTCGTGAATCCCTGAGATCTAGTAGGTGTGACAATTTGGCCCCCTTTCAGTAATGTCATTTAGCTCACTCGACTAATTGTGCAAGCACTGATAGTAGGCAATTAAACTGATTAGTACATGATCTCTGAACTAGCATACATTCACTGAACTGATAATGTGAGGTGACTGGGTTGATAGTCATATAATGTCCCCTACATGACACTGCACTGTCATTTTTATCACAACTCTGGCCTGGAGCCACCTCTTCATATATCTAATATTAGTATCTTATCTCATCTCGAGTGAACTTTCACTTCCCTGCTGGTCCCTGCCAACCTGAACCAACGTTATTTAGTTAACTGGAACTTAATCTATGATATATAATCTAAAATGCTTTGGTCAAATTTGTCAACATAAGTAATGTGAATTATACATTTAAATACATAAATACGTAAAACTAATTTCAGCCAAAACGGAGCTGAAACAGTTCAGTTGAGGTTTATTTATATAGCGCCAAATCACAACAACAGTTTCCCCAAGACACTTTATACTGTAAAGTAAAGAACCTACAGTATTCTGGAGAGATCCCAACAATAAGGAGATCCCTTAGGAAAAACTCCCTTTTAACAGGAAGAAACCTCCGGCAGAACCGAGCTCAGAGAGGGGCAGCCATCTGCTGCAACCAGCTGGGGGATGAGAAGAAAGACAAAGGCAAGAAAAGAAAAAGACAGCATAGGGAGGCAGGACAAAAACACAGATTAAAGCAAAGAGAAGACAAAAATTTAGTGGCATGCTGCAGTGGTGTATAAACACGTGAGGAGAGAAAAGAAATGTGTGGAGAAGTGCTCAGTGTGTGTCATGAAGTCCAGCAGCAGTCTGAGCCTGGAAATGAAAAGAAATTAAATAGATTTTCGGAAGAAGAAAAAAAATCTATCATAAATAGGAAATCACAAAGGAATAACAAAAATGCAAAACTAGAAATGCAAAACTTCAAGAACTTTAGCCTAGACATTGATCGGTGAGAGAGAGGTCAACCAGGGAAAATCATTATGTCAGAGCATGCTCTTTGCAGACCTTTGGCCAACTGTTCAGTGACAGACACGTTTATCTCCAATAATGTTCTCCAGGTTTTGCATCAAATGTTGTTTCTTTCTCTCTCTTTTTCTTTTAATCACCTCTAGAAAAGAAAACAGAACAGGCCGCTGCCAGCCCAGGTGAGCTTATGTGTATGTGCATGCATGCTCTTTTTGCCTATATAAACATCCATTCACCCATCCGTTTTCTTCCGCTTATCCTTATCGAGTTCTCAGTTTATATAAACATATAAATTAATTTACAACTGAATGTATTTGTAATTTTTGGACTGGATTATACCGGCATATTTGGGTCGAGTTCATGGTTTACAGATGGGTTACAGTTTACTAACACACATGTGCCATACAGTAGCAGACATTTATGGTCTAACTGAAAGAACATATTGAGCCTGAATATACCGATGCACAGTATACCAGGTGTACTGGGTTAATTATTAATGCTGCTGACTTCTGGAAATATCCCCTCTCCTGCAGTGGTTTGCTATGCTGCAGACCGCAACGAGTTAAGAAGTCGTGTGATCCAGTGGCTGCAAACTGAGATTGTCCCAGATGGCTGGTTTGTCAAGGGTTCCAACTTCTCTGACATCCTGCTCAAATACTTCAAGGTAGGCAGAATTAACCCTTTTATATTTTAGTGCACACCGCTGCTCCTAAGCCACTGTTTTCACAGAATACCCCAGTTTATTTGTCCACGCGGGCCTCTTCCAGTCAGCCTGTTTCTTGAAGCTGCCTGCAACTGTGTATAATTATTCATGTGACAGACCTTTCAAGCGAGTCAGCTGGTGGTGATAATTCAGTTTAATGAGGAACTCTGTTCTGCAGAGGAGGGCCCCTTCCTCTCCATGGTTTGACATGAATGGCATTCAAGCAAAAGAAGTTTTTTTTTTTTTTTTAGTTCATTGTCATATATGAAAAACATTATCCGAGAGCCGTAGCCCGGATACTGCTGAACAATTTCAAAGACAGCATTAAAAATTATGTACAGTAGCCAAAAAAAACAGCAGTCAGCTTGGATGCTAAATCAGCTTGAACAACAAATACTCATTTAAAAAAATGACTAAATGAATAGAAATGTTAATGTAGTGGTACAACCCCACATCCATTTTAAGATACATCAACAGAAATGCAGGCTGGAAGTAGAACCGGTGTGCTTGTATTCTGGTGAGAGCTGCAAGGTCACTGGCAGCCTCGACTGGTCTGTGCATCAGAACCACAAATGACTTCTTACACAGTTCTTTGTGTTCAGTCCTCATGCACATGAGTCTGTGTGTTTGCAGTCATACGACAATGGTGATTCTCAGCTGGACTCCTCAGAGCTGCTCAAATTCATCCAGCACAACGAGTCAGTTGTGGAGTTGCAGTCCTATGCAGACCAGGAGAGCAACAACCTGCTCAGGTTAGTGTGTCTGCATGCTTATGAAAAAGTGTGGAAGTGGAAAAGGTGAGAGAGCCTTCAAATATTTTTTTTTTCCAGTGGTAATGCTTGTGCGTAGAAAATCTTATCTTTGTGCTGCAGCGCTATTTTAAGACACACGGTATAAGTCATTGAACCTGATCTTGACCAGAGCAAACATTATTGCAGGCCTCTTGTGGGAAACCGTATTGGCAAAAACACCTGCACTCTGTGGAGAAAAAAAAAGCAGCTATCAAAATGATTTTTACAGCATGCGTATTGTTTCTGTAATGGTCCACTATTACTGTATGTAACAGCTAATATTTATTCTGTGTTTGTGTGCTTCTTGTTCCCCAGGAGCCTGTGTGTTGATGCCCTCATTGAGCTCTCCGATGAGAATGCCGACTGGAAGCTGAGCTTTGATGAGTTTCTTAACTGCCTGAAGCCTGGCTTCAATCCACCAGAGAAGAGTGAGCTTGGAGTGATACTTTGACATAATGTAGCACACCATTAGATGCACTATATAAATTGACCAAAGCACAGAAAGCTCAGTAGTGCAGCCCAGCAAACTGAAAATGATCCTTGCAGCTGCTCTTTTCTTAAGATTCTGAGTCTCAGCCTTCAGTCTGCTCAGTCAGCTGGTGCTGATATATCTGGGATAAAGTTCACAGGAAGAGGAGGCATTTCTCCACCAGCCAGTCGCTGCGCTTGACTTAACTCTGGAACTACACCAGATTCAAGGACGCACACGCATATTTGGCTAGCTGACTGTTAAGCTGTGTAAACTCTGGGTTTAGTTCACATGCACAATTTCAAAGGCAAATCAAGATTTTCATGCCTGGTTAAGGCATTTGATTTTTTTTTTTTCTTTTTAGATAATAGTTTCTCCAATACACACACAAAGGTTTTATGCTTAGTGTTGGTGTTGGCTGTTTTGCTGAGTGTTCGTGAGTAAGCAAAAAGTAACCAAAAGGACATGACATTGTGGTTATGCTGGTGGATGAATGATGCAGCATTTTAAAATGCTGGCAAGTCATAAAAGTCATAAAATTAGTAACAATGTAACACTTTTATTGTTCTACTCCTTATCTAGATAGCATGTCCTTTATTCTTTGTGCAGAATGTGCCTTGGAGGATGAAACATATGAGGACGGAGCAGAGACCCAGGTGGAGTGCAACCGCTGCGTTTGTGCATGTGGAAACTGGGTCTGCACCGCTATGACGTGCACTGGTAAAAAATATTGAAAATGGCATTAATTCTGTTTTTTTTGTTTTGTTTTGTTTTTTTACACACATTTAAACAAACTCCACTTAACCGTTGTGTAATCTGACCAGATAACCAGCCAGCTGTGGATAACTCAGCAGATGCTGGAGCGGAGATGACTGAGGAGGAGTGGAACCTCCGTGTGGCTGAGCTCAACAAGCACCAGGTGCGTAAACTAAAACCCATCAAAAAAGTACAGAATATCAGTCAAGTTAAGGACAAGATAAATCAAAAATTATAAGTATTTTCCTTGAAATCTAATTTTTGCTTTTCTCCCCACTTTGTTCTACTGCATTTAAAAGCTCATTCACTGTCTGCTGCTTGTAGAATTGGTTATAAAGTCCACGAAATATAACCTTTATGAGCCAATAGCCTCGTGCCTGCTTTTATGTTCCTTGATTACTTGCAGTTCCTTTCAAATCAAATTGCTCAATACAATCGACAGAGGAATAGGTCGGTGTAAATATTTTATGCATTCCAACCTGGCAGAGCTCAGCGAGCCACAGTATCAGCAGCTTTATTACTTCTGACAGAACAAGTGAAACAATAAATCTAAAGGAGAGCAATGTTTTCAAATTTAGAGCCATAAAATGATGTTGTGGATATGAAATGTAGGGCAGATGGCCTAAAAAACCCCATCAATGTTTGATTTTCTTTTACCTTTAACTGTTTAACCTTTAACTTCCTTTAACGTTTCATGATTATTATGATTCACAGACAGTGCATTAGGTTTAGTAGGAGTAGACTAATTGGCACATGTATTTAGAGCGATTTTTCCCAATGAAAAAACTTTTGCCGATTGCTGTTTTTGTAGCTTGTGTGTCTGCTTGTGTGCGTGAATGACACTGTGATGTCCACAAGGTAGCTCTAGGAATCTGGCTTGAGGCCATGACTGAGTCAGCAAAGCTATGTAATCTGTATCCCAGAGGAATAGTTTGTAGTGCCATTGTAAACAAATGTGGTTCATCGTGCATACAAGTTCCAATAGGTGACACCAAATTCACCTTCAAACAAAAACAGTGCTGATATTAACGGGAAAAGCGTGTGTTTCCAGAAATACTGTTTTAGTGAGCATGTCAAACGAGACACTGTATCTCACATTTCTTTTCACTGTTTTAAACATAGGAGACAGTTGAGAAGATGAAGGCCAGCACAAAGGAGGCCTAAGTCAGGATGCAATGAAAGAAGAGAATGCACGCCATCATCCTTCTTCCATACTTGATTTACCTTGTGTGTTAAACTCACTTTATCATGTTTCTCTGCTCTGTTAATTATTATCCTTCTTTTTTTCTTTTTTTTTTTTTTTTTTTTTTAACTTTTTTTATTACAGTCCTTATATTTTTGCAGTTATTACGAAAAGAAAACTGTCAAGTTATCACTGTTTTGGAATATGGAAGTCACTGTTTGAGAAGGTAGTGGGGTTGGGGGTTGTTTAAATATAGATGCTGAGTACACCGAAAACTGACTGCTTGGCACCTCATACAACCTCTTGTCAGGATATTGCATAAAAAGGTAGCACTACTAGTGCTTTTAGGTTTTGTTGCCTATAGAACTGCCACAGTAGGCCACTACCTGACCATTGCACTTCTCTTTCATTCTATTTAGCTTTCTTAGGCTTTAGTTTAACCACAACGATGAATTTATTTGTATCTTACTGCTAAAATAATAACATTGCTGCCAAAAAAAAAGTTTGCTTCTATATACATTATGTTATTGGCTTGATTTGGAGCTCATCTTGTTCCCATGTTATACTTAGTAGAGTCTCTCTGGTGCTTTTTTTTTTTGGGGGGGGGGTGAAACATTTCCCTGTTTGTGTGTCTTACTTTTCCGAGACGTAGTGGTCCAGCTTTCAGTGAGACCCAATCTGAATATAGCATGGTGAAAACTGAAACCAAAGTCTAGATAATATTTGAATGATGTACAAAATTATCCAGGTAACCCATTACTCTGGACCCAGCAACGACACTATACCTGTGCTTTCAATATCACTCTTAACAGAAGGACTAGCCTCACTGTCAGCGGAAGTAGCTTAGGCGCGTCAATAACCTGGTGCATATGAAATGTGTGCATGTGTATCTGTGTGCGTGTGTGTGATTTTCAAATATGACGCTGAGAGTAGCTTGGTTTGTTTAATATGTTCATTTGTTGAAATCTTGCATCTGAATTGGGATGTCTAAACACCAGAAATCAGTGCCTTAGACCTCAGGTCACTACCATTGGCTGCACATAGGATTTTTTTTTTTGTGCTACGTGGCATTTCAAGAACGAGTGTGCTTTGATGAAGATGGCATCACACTAGTGCTTTGTGACTCTATTTCCTATGTGTGTGAAAGTTGCATTACTAAGTTGAAGCTGAATCTTTATATTTCACTAAAAGTGCAGAGACTGTAAGGAATCTGTATGCCAATAAAGCCCATTCACCACAACACAGCTTTGTCACTTTGTGTCTGTGTGTGTGGATGTTTTTGTGCTTTTATTTGCCAGATTTACTTTTGAAATACTGTTAGTGGGGAAAAAAGTTTAAATCATTGGCTATCAAGCTATTCCATTTTCTTCCAAAGTGCAGGGAGCCAGTAATATCACCACTGGACTGGTTGCCAGTAAAGATGGGAATCAAATTAAAAAATTGCACTTGCTACTTAAAAAGCACCATTCAGTGAGGCCAGTAAGTGTATTTCTGAATTGCTGTGCCTATAGTTACATAAAGGTGCTCATCTCAGTGAATCAGTGACTGCTGGCTGTTCCAGTCTTGCCCAGCTTGAAAGGGCAGCTCATTTGTTGTCTTTACCTCTAAATGTTAACTGGAGCTTCTCTCACCTAACGGGCTATTGTAATACATTATTAAAATGAAATGACATTTTCGAGTAAAACTTATCAAGGAACACATCCCATGCTTTATGTTCCATCCATTTTCTTGGCTGATTATGTAACGTAGAGGTTTGGGGTTTGTTTTTTGAGGGTGTGTGTGTTTATGTTACGATACGCTAACTAAATCGACAGCAATCGTTTTGCTAAAATGAGACTGCAGACATTGACCTACTCCCAAAATCTACCTCTGAATAACAGACAAGCACTTCAGACTTGGTACAGGGGTCATCAGTGGAGCGAAATACAAATAGTACAGCAGATATTACATAATGTGGATATGTATGGACTATTTTCTCTAGCACAAAATTGCAAAATTGAACTCTGCTGAAGAACATGAAAAGTAGCTTTAGGCATTCTTTGGTTAAGATGACATCAATATGAATGCAGTCCCAACAGTGATGCACGAAGGTGAAAAGGTTAGGGAAGTGCATGAGGTTTGGGGAGCAAATAGGTGGCGCCATGAATGTCTGTGGGTATACCAAAATCCTTAACAAGAAGACAGCCAGTTGACAAAGGCTTGGCAGAAGAGAAATAATCCAAAGCAAAAGTCAAAAAGAATTTCTAAAGAAGAAAATGATCACCATGACATGGTCAAGTATGTCGCTTGACTCTAACCCAGTGGGTTATAAAGAGAAGGATAGAGCAATGCAGCTCCTCCATCAAAGACTGACTAAAAAATATGCCCTTGGAGGAATGGCAGAACATCTCTGCAGAAACTGGAAATTGGTATCCTTCATGCTGACAAAGACTGAGTCACTAATCAGAAATAAAGTGGACTTTCAAAGTTTTAAAAAAGAAAATCTGAACTAATTGTTCCAATTAGACATAATGGATGTACAATACTGTGCAAAAGTTTTGTACCAGCCCTTATTTCTTTATATTTTGTTTATTAAAAAGGATAATAGATGCAGAGATTTATTTAAATATGTGCCAACATAAATGGAAATTCAGTATACTGGGCAAAAACAGAGTTTGTTTGTACAATTCTAACAAACTTGAAACTTAGTATCACCACCTTTATTCTTCAACACAGCCCGAACTCTCTCAAGCAAGCTTTCCTGTAACTTCTTTAAGTAGTCTCCAGGAACAGTTCTCCAGGCTTCTTGAAGGACATTGAAAGCTCTTGTTTGGATGTTGACTGTCCTTTGTTCAATTCTCTGTCAAGAGGATCCCACACTGCTTCAGTAATGTTGTGGTCTGGGCTCTGGCCCGTTGTGTTTTTCTATCCAGATATGCTTTTACTGCATTGGCAGTGTGTTTGGAAATATTCTCATGCTAAGAAAGGACACCATTCTCAGTTAGACACTTTCCACATGGTATTGCATGATGGATCAAAATCTGATGATACTGGATTCATCATTCCATTAATTTTTAATTTCCCCAACACCACTGGCTGAAATGCAGTCCCAAACCATGACAGACCCACCACCATGTTTTACAGATAGCTGTAGACATTCACTGTTGTACATCTCACCTGATTTCCTCTCTATATATTGATGACAACTCAAATTTGGATTCATCAAGACCTGTTGCCACTTATTTTCAGTCCAGTTCTTGTGTAATTTAGCATAACTCAGCCTTTACTCCTTTTTTTCCATTTTTTAAGAATGGTGTCTTGCCCCAAGAGATTTGTACCTTAGGTAATGGAAACTCTAGGTCCCCTTGCCACAATTACTAAATCTTCTATCAGGAACCTTGGGGTGAGTTCTGACCCACATTTCACTCTGGATGATCATGTTAAAACTGTGGTTCACTATTACTTGTATCACTTAAGAAATATTGCCAAGTTGAGTTCCACTGTGTCACTCTCTGAATTGGAAACTGTTATAAATGCCTTTATCTCATCATGTCTGGTTTATTGTAATTCATTGTTCACTAGTCTTAACAAATCTTCCTTGGAACGCCTGCAGATTGTTCAGAACACTGCTCCGAGGCTTCTCGGAGTTGAAGTCTTGTTAGAACTCACATATCTCACAGTTATTAATTCAATTGCACTGGCTCCCCATTAGTATCAGGATCCACTTTTAAGATTCTGCTTGTTACTTTTAGAGCCCTGCATGGACAAGCACCAGCACAAACCTGTACATCCCGAACAGTTCCCTGAGGTCATTTAAACAGGGCCTGCTGAGAACTATAGGAGGCAGAGTTTTTGCCCCAGTTGCCCCAAGACTCTGGAATTCTCTCCCACTGAGCCTGAGATCTATGGACTCTTTTTACTTTGATGCTCTAGCATTTTTTTCCCCATAAAGCATTTATTCTTCTTGAAAGGTTCTCACTTAAATGGCTCACTGCACACCATGCTGAGACATGCCAGGTTTTTGACTTCTAGAGCTAGCTGTTGGTGGTGCAGAAATTGTATCCCTGTCAAACTGTGTTATCTTTGGCAATTACTTATTCATTCACCTAAAGAAATGCAAACAAATTATGTGTTTTGTGACAGGCTACTAGAAACAAAGTGCCTAAAGATACAATTTAAAACAGTTTCTTTGCAAAATTATATGTTATTTGTAGACACAATACTTGTTCATCCCTTGAGTTAGGTGCCTTGTTAATTCTTAGCCCCCACTGATGGTAATGACCCAGACCTTTTTTCACACCCTGGCTCATGATCAGTAGTAGGTCAACGACCACCTCCGTAAATGAAAATCCCCACTAGGTTTTAAATACCTGTATCTCTCCACTTTTTGTTTTTTGAGCTGAAGAATCCTCTTGGATGAGAAAAATGTCTTCACAAACTTCAAGAAGTACACCTTTTTCAAGATTCAAGATTCAAAAGGTTTATTGTCAGATACACAGTAATACAAGTACAACATGCAGTGAAATTCTTGTGTCCAAAGGAGGGGGGAGGACAGGCTGCAGACGTAGCCGTTCCAAAGGAACAAGTTGCCATGTGTAACCTCTGACTGCAAGCTCTTAAGACTGCCATGACCTGAATAACTCAGTACCTACACAGACATATTTCTGTTTATGTATGAATGATTCATAGGTCAGTTTTAAGTGGTTCATCAAACACAAACACGTTTCTCTAAAAAATTATCAGGTGCAAGAACTGGACTTACAGTGAGTGAAAAACATGGAGAAAACCTGGAGGATTATTGCTTGAGATCACCAAATGACAAATCTGGCTACTTTGAAGCAAAATACTGTTAGAATAAATGAGGGCTGGTTCAAGAATTTTTGCACAGTACTTTATTTATAGACAGTGCAATTTTGATTTACTTAACTTTTTGATAAGATTATATACACTCAACAAAAATATAAACGCAACACCTTTGTTTCTGCTCCCATTTTTCATGAGATGGACTTAAAGATCTAAAATTCATTCCAGATACACAATATTACCATTTCTCTCAAACATTGTTCACAAATCAGTCTAAATGTGTGATAGTGAGCACTTCTGCTTTGCTAAGATAATCCATCCCACCTCACAGGTGTGCCACATCAAGATGCTGATCTGACATCATGAGTAGTGCACCGGTGTACCTTATACTGCCCACAATAAAAGGCCACCCTGGAATGTGCAGTTTTGTCTCACAGCAAAATGCCACAGATGCCACAAGCATTGAGGGAGCGTGCAATTGGCATGCTGACAGCAGGAATGTCAACCAGATCTGTTG
>VVHJ01003638.1:9383-22340 GCA_015107715.1 Tylochromis polylepis | reverse complement strand
TCAAAAATTTCTAAATTTATTAGTCTATATATAAGCAAAGAATATAATGGTGATGAGAATGCATTTGGATATTACACGCTGTACACTGTCATGCGCATGAAAAGTTAACATGCATCCAGCTGTATAATGAAATATGTGCTAAGTGCAGCATGTTGATGTTCTGTGTTTGTATGATTAAGTCTGTCTACTTTAGCCTTTATTTATTCAGCTATTTTATTAAAGCTTTATATATGCAGGTGGCAAGAACCTTTTCCTGTTTCTTGTGGAGCTAGAAAAATAAAGTAAGGTCTAAGCCAAGTTGAAGTGCCAAAAACTGCAGTTCCAGTAATGGCCACTTGAGGTTTGCTCTAAAAGCGAGTCAACCCTGATACACTCCCAAGTTAAAATGTGCAACTTAACAGCACTGAAAGAAAGAAGTCTGCACTCTAATGCAAGAACAAAAAAAGGCCTCTATGGATAGCTTCCCTTTTCATAACAACAGTAGCATTTCTTTTTTTAAATAGTTTTTTTCTTTTATAAATCATTTATCAGTACACTGTTACAGACTAAATGGTAAGGGTCTGTTATGTTATGACTGACATGTGTGTCCCCACAGGGCGCTATGCTGTCTGTTAGGCCTTACCTCCGCTGCTTTGAGTCTACGAACTGACCTCTCTACCATGTTTGTGGTGTTTGTACCTTTAGAAGTATTTTCAATGAAAATACCTCACAGATAATACACCTTTTGTTTGCTAGAGCAGTTTTAGTGATTTTTGGTTCCGTTTGTTATTTAACAGCTTATGACTGTAGCCTACTAATCAATTTACCTAGCCTTAGCTGATAACTCACAGCACACCCCCTCTCATAGAAATATGGTCACTTCTGTCTCAAACAAACTAATATTACCAAACTCGGTGTTCTTATTTGTTAGTTATATGTTTATCTTTTCACAAAACACCTGTGATTTAACAGTGCCATATTATTTTTTTTGGCATAACTTTAAAAGTTGAGATTTGTAACAGTTCTCATAGAGACTCTATACGGACAAAACTGCTGGCCCCAAAATGACACTTTCAGGATCTGACAGGCCATGAAGCTGGGTCGCTGTGGTTCCTAAATGCTTCCACTTTGCAATAATAGCCCTTAGAGTTGATCATGTAATATCTGGGAGGGAAGAAATTTCAACTGATTTGTTCCAACGGTGGCATCCTATTACAGAACCATGTTCAAAATCAAGTGAACTCGCTAGAACGACCCTTTCCTCAACAAATGTTTGTAAAGCTAGAGTGCGTGGCTAGGTGTGACTTTATACACCTGTAACAATGAGACTGAAAACACCTGAATTAAAAAATTTAGGCATTTGGTCGAATACATTTGTCTGCATGTATATAGTGCATCTTGGTGAAGTCAGAAACAAGACATTTTTTCCCAAAAATGTGTTAGTGACTACACAATTTGTCATTGTGTATATTATACACTTTCACTATACCATTACTCTCATATGAGACATTGGATCATCTTGATGGATTCCAGTGCAACACTGCTTACCTGTTTGTTCATCTTTACAATTAAAAAGCTCTTTTGCTAAAGCTCTCTGATTAATTATGTTATGTAACACAAATTTAATGTAAATCACATCTTATAAAAAATGTAAAAATGCTTTAATAAGGAAATTTTATCAGTCTTATGGCTACTTACTTAAGCTTTATTTTGATGTCATAAGATAGGTGTTAAGCCCAACTTTATTGACCATGATGCCAATTTGATATCAAGAATGTAGATATTTCTATTAGATCATGTTAGGTCACTCAGCTGTAAATGCTTATCTTTTTGTTTGTATTTATTGTTTGTAGCCCGATTCATAAAAGTACTGTTACAAAGAATAGGTAAATAGTTTTTTTAAAAACATTTAGTGAGTCAATTATTTTATTAGAAAGTGACAACCTCTTCTACAGCTGATAAAACAGGAAAAATGGGCAGATGTAAATAGGATAATGTTTGTGTTGCAGTAGTAATTCCCCTGATATGCATGTAGACTACATTTGATTAATGGTTCCACAGAGAACCCCGTGAAAACCCATCCTCTCTCCTACACGCAGAAACAAAAACCAAACAAACAAAAGCATATAATAAGCTGTTGGGTACAAACACTGCTATTTTAAAAATGCTTTTGGCCAAATTGCACCTGTTAACAAACCACTGGCACTGTTTTCTGAGGCTGACAGGAAAAGGTCTCGAAATAGCTTTCCCATGAGCCTCTGGTCCAAAATAAAATAAAGGGAGCTGGCAAAAGCCACCCACTGCAGTAGAGTAACCCTGTCATGGGAACCATGCTGAACTGTCTGTGAAGATCTGCGCTGAAATAAATGAAAGTATCTCGATTTACATCGCTAATGCAAGTGCTCATTTATCTTTGGTGAATAAGAAAACAGGATCCGCTTCTATGTGTGTGTGTGTGTGTGTGTGTGTGTGTGTGTGTGTGTGTGCGTGCATGTGTATGCATTTCCATGTGTCCCGGTGCTTGCACGCTGGGCGGACACGTGCTGGTGCTTGCGTAGGTGCCTTGTTGACCTGCCTAAGATGCGATCAGTGAGAAGAGGAATAAGCAAATCACATCAGAAGTGTGAGAGTGGAGAGCCAATAAGACCTGTAAACAAAAAAAGGCATGCTAGCCATCACTGCCAAAGTAAACATGTGCGCGCAGCACACTTCAGCAAAAACATTTACATTAAAAGGCACACAAAAGACCATTTATTAAAAGAAAACAATAATGCTTCACGACTTACAAAGCTGAAGCATCTCTGAAAACCCAAACTGCTCATATCCAAAGAAAAGTGAGGATTCCACTGAAATGAATCTGGTTTTTGGGGGGCGCTGAAGCAGAATCGGCTTAAGCGAAGCACACCAACCAGCAGTGTTCACCTTTCTCTACTTCATTCTCAGACTACACTGCTATTTTAGGGACCTCTGATGACTCCGTCTTGGCCACATCTCCTTTTTTCCACTGCAGAAAAAAGTTATTCATAATCCTCCCAATAACTCAACACTGTTTGTCCAATGTGATAAAGCAAAGGGAGCGCTCACAATCTAAATTTGCATTCTTCAGAGGTGAATGGCTTTGTCAGCTGGAGTAATACAGCTTGCTGCTTTGCCTCCTCTCGCTACAGGGAGGCTGTTTACATGGGGGACATCTCAGAGATCCAGAGATGAGACAACGCTTCTGGCTTTCTTCCCGTAAGATAGGCCTCTGTGGGTGGGCAGCGTTTCACCCACTGATGCTCCAAGATCATCCCTGAGACACACAAGATGAATAAAACTCTTAAAGGATTTGACAGACTTTGTGCCAAATAGTTCATTTTATGACATGGCTCTCCTCTCAAATGGACTTTCTGGACTTTAAAGCCTGTCACTTGAAGGGGAAAGGTGAAAAATCACAATATTCTCAGAATAGCTACAAAAGAGAAACAAAAACTTGTTTGAAGGGAATCCCCTTTAATCTAATTTAATCGCTGCAGTTTGCAGGAAAGTTAGAGTGCAGGTCAAGAACTCAAGGCCAAAGGCTAGAGGTGGAGCAATGAACTGATCTGAGGGGTGATGAGAGGAAACCCCAGATCTTGATCTGCTCTCAGCCATTTTGACTTAAAGTAATCAAAAACTTTCATCAAGGACTCTAGCAGGATTAAATCTGGGAGTAGCTCATTTAAGTGAAAATGCTTTGGCTGGCAGATGACATAAAGATGCTGCCACAGGTTGGCCCATCAGATTGATGGACATTTTGGTCTTTGTTCTGTTCTTTGGGGTGGAGGTTTATTATAACTCTGCAGTGTTAATTTTAAGCCAAGTGAAAGTAACTTTCACTGAACTGTTGGGGGGGGGAGGCATAGATGACATGTCCCTTAGAGGCCTTAAAGTGCTATCTTTACAGACTGAGAAAGTACTCTCTATCAGCCGCAAGGAGCAGTCGCTTAACACTGGGAATTATGGTTACGAGGAGGGAGTTGTTGACACATGATTGAATGTCCAAAATGAACTGAGGGTAAACCAGTGACACATAGCTAATGCCATTACTATGCAATTTTCTCTTGTGGTTTTTAAAGTAGTGTACTGAAACAAAGATGGTAAATGGCCTGTATTTTGTATAACGCTTTATTTAGTCCTTAAGGACCCCAAAGCGCTTTACACATTGGTGATGGCAAGCTACATTGGAGCCACAGCCACCCTGGGGCGCACTGACAGAGGCGAGGCTGCCGAACACTGGCGCCACCGGGCCCTCTGACCACCACCAGTAGGCAACGGGTGAAGTGTCTTGCCCAAGGACACAACGACCGAGACTGTCCGAGCCAGGGCTCAAACCAGCAACCTTCCAATTATAAGACGAACTGCCAACTCTTTGAGCCACGATCGCCCCATCTAATTCTATCAAAGATGATAGAATTAGATGATCAAAACAAAAATAAAGCTTTTCCTTTCATTTCCAGTTAGTTAATAAATTAAAAACAAAGCTAGCAAAACTTACTAAGCTAGCTAACTAAAAAGAGCTATATAAAAATCATAATTAAAAAAAAAATCAATTAAAGTTAATTAAATGTACTAGGAATTATTGTTTGCCCCCACCAAAAGTTAAAACTGATTCATTTTTTATTGTTATGAAAATGTATTAATTCTTCTAATATTAAGCCAACAGTAACAAAGTTAGTTGTTCAAATTTTTCTAGATAGATAGATAAGACTTCATTGATCCTGTGGCAGGGAAATTTGTGCGTTACCTCAGCTCAGGTACAGATAGCAGAAGAAAGAATACAAAATAAATAAGATAATATAAGACACTATATACAACGGTAGCTGAGGTAGCTTCTAGAAGCATATCTCACATTTTGGTAGCTATGTGACTGGAATGACTCTGGGTTTGTTATTTCGAAGCTCCTAAATAAACGAACTGAAAAAGAACCATGCCTTCAAACTCAATAATTACCCAAGAAAACCCTTTCCTGAAGACTTTATTGTTAGTTTCATGTCATATTAAATAAAACATGAAGCTTAGTTTGTAAATTATGGTCATTCTGCAAGAGTCTGAAAGGGTCATTATCTGGGCCAAGCTTTTTTTTTTTAAGAACATGTGCTTGCCGAGTTGCTAACCAGTGAGCGTGCAGTTTTCCCAGATCCACCCGTCCAGGATGGCGGTGGCAAAAATATTAAGCTCAAGGCTTCACTAACACAACTTCACCAAGCTTACAAGATGAGTGGAAGATTTTGTTTTTCTCGGCTAACAATTTTTACTGCCGTATGACAGTTGTTGGGCTGCATACGCATGAAGGCATGAATGGTGAAGAAAGAGCAAATATTGGTAGCTAGTAGTGACTCCGTCATCAAAATCCATGAGATGAAAAAAATCAAACAAAAACAACATAAACACTTTGATTGCATGCTGAGTGGAGACATATGAGGATCACCTGCCAGTACAGTGTGTTATCTCCAGACACAGCCTCACTCAGACTAAGCTGAACTTCTGCATGACTTTTTTTTTTCTTCCAGCAGGGAATTTATGGGCACGAAACTAAAACACTTTGTTCTACACTCAGCCTCCCATCTCTGTTCTCTCCCACAGCCTTGGGGCGGTACAAGAAGCTGGGCTTTATCCTACCACCTGAACTTCATTACTCTGCTCGTTTATGACTAGGTACATCTTGAGTTTTGTCTTTTCTTCTGAAATTATTCATGGGTCACAGAGTCAGGCTTGAACCTATGATTCACCCAAGATTTTGACTGGCACTTGGAGTTATTGGGTTTTTCTTATAAGACCAAAAAATAAATTCACCTGAGCATTTCTTGAACTAATCATAGATGCCTTTTCCTTGAACAAAAATTTCCCAGAACATGGATCTCTGTTAGCTCCTACTGCTTTTGACACTGCTCAATCACTTCTTTTTGCAAGCTTGTATCTTACTGGATTGACCCAGCCTCTTTTCCAGTGTCTGCTTCCAAAATCCAGCTTTTGATCATATGAAACATTCTCTGACAATCTTGAAGCTGTGAATCACTATGTCTGACAGGTTTTTTTTCTAATCTAATTTCCAGGGGAAAAAGGCCTTATTTAAGCCAGTGCAGTACGCTTCTCCAATCTAAATTCATACAGCTCAATGTAACTCAAAAGCAAACATCTCTATAATAAGTTTCTATAATAAAGCTAAAAATTCAGATCACCCAGGATTAATGAAAGAGATAATATTTCTGATGTGTAGAGTAAGGATCGGTATTTCAAGCACAAATACAATTCAGAATACAACTATTCTTTGAAAAAAAGACCCCCAACCGTTCTCAAATTGTTGCTGTAGATGTGTGACATGGTACCTTTACATAATGGCCGTTGCACTGGACCTCTTCTTTCTTCAGCTTTAGAAGGAGCTCCATATCATATCTTTTGATGGCTATACTAATCCTTTGCACACTGCATTTATAAATTAGATATCGTAATATGGAAATAATATTCTTTCACTGACTTTTATTTAACTATCATTATTTGCATGGTCAAAATAACAGTTTACTTGTTTTGGGGTTTTTGAGTGATATTAACTTAAAGCAATCAAGTAACAACAATGGAAACAGTGACAATTCCACTCCCACCAGTAGGAGGAAGTAGTGCAATGAAATGTGCACTCTGCTGAAAAGAGGAAGAAGAGCAGCTGTGGGCGTACTGTCATGCCTAGTACCACGCTTCAAATTTTAACCCTTCCCTGTTCTCAGGGCAGAAGACTAGCACAACAGTTAGACTGCTCATAATTAAAATGAACTTTTAATAAATGAATGTGTTGAGGATTGTTTTGTTCAGGAGACTATCAAGCTATCTACTAGCTATCCTTGCCATTGTTCCTCAGGTGGGCCTCATCTAAAAATTATGTTAACAAAAAAATGTGAGATGTAATTGTCGTACTGTCCTTTATTCTGAAACCTGATGCCGCTGGTGTAAGTTGCAGTTTTTGAGAAATAAAATATTACTTTACTTTGGGCTGTGTTTTCGCTATAAGTATGTATGTGACTTTTTTATGAGAATGGAGCTGTTTTTTAATTTGTTTCTGTAGATTTCTGAAGCATTCCAGTGACACAAGTAACACACTTTATTTTTCAAAGATGATTGATTTGCATGGTTTTAAACAAATAAAAGGAAACTTTTTACTATCTCAAGAGTACATCTGACTTCTTCTTCCTGTGAAAAGGGAGGTTTTTGTGCTTGCTCATCATCGTCTCATTGTTGGGTTTTTTTTTTTGGTATTATTGTAGGGTCTTTAAAGCACCTTAAGGAAACTGCTGCTGTGATTCGTTGCTATATAAATACAACTGAAGTGAATTAATTTTTAAAAATAACGTAAACGTCCAAATATCGGGTTACTGGATGTAGGCAAATTTTAAGCTAAAAAAGAATCAGTAAAGACTTTAAGTCAAACTCTAAATCCCATTGCCCACACCTTTCAGTAATTTCTGAGCCTTTCAACCCATTTGATCCTGCCATAAAGCACTTTGCACATGGGCATCGCTGACTACAAAGCCCTTTCTTCCATTAATGGTCAAGCAATTCATCCCAAACATTAAGGAAAACAGTGATATCTTTAAATGATCGCGCCACTGAGATTTACAGATGTGATCTTGAGACTAGCTGGTCTGTAAACGGTTTTAAGCTACTCTTTCAGTTTGTGGCTTTATCGCTTGTTTGGGGTGTAGTGCTGAGAACAGTAACATGACCCGTGTTTAACCCCTTGGGTTCACCTCTGACCCAGAGGAAGTTATAAAATGAGTAATTTGCTGTTGGTTAAGAGTTTCATGATCTGTTCAGAGATCATGAAACAATGCTTGCACAAGATCCGAAGTGCCTCTAAACTGAGGTACTGAGGTGCCATGAGATCACTTGGCAGTAGAGTAGCATGCATACTGTCTGTGTGTGTGACAAAGTAAGGTTTCTTATGCATGCCTCTTATCGGTAAGGCCTCTTTCCAGGAAAATGAATTGGAAAAAAAAGCAACATAAAATATGTGAACAGAAACCAGAGGGATGTTTGAGTGACACTAGTTTGATGTTGCAGGTCTCCTGACATAGGCCCTCTGCGGCTAAGGCCTGACAGTAAAAACGCCCCGTGAGCTCCCCTGTCACAGACTGTAATAAATGTCACAACTGTGAACTCTGTCTCCCACAGACAAAAGGCACACCATTGAACAATTAACCCACAGTAGGCCTGTAAAATTGCTACTAAGAATTCAACTAAACAAAACAGCTCCTGCAAACTGATATGTACTACAGTATTTTTGAAAGCTGAAATGTTTATGGGGTGGAAAAAACTCACCTTTCATGAGGGCCAGTAATGTTAAAATCCCTAAAGGCTATCCATAAAGATATCATTTTTAGACATGAGTACGATCACACTGTATTACACTGTTAAACTATATTAAAGGTAAAAATGGTAGCTATAAAAACAGGTATGGGAAAATGCAATAATCCTTTGGTAATAAAATTGTTTCCACTGACAGTTTAGGGTTTGTCAGTGTAGGGTTTGAGTATAAAATAACCAGAGAAGAATGAATATTAAAAAAAACCCAGTTGACAATGCATGTAAGAGCACAAACCATGAAGTCTAAGGAATTATCTGTGGATCTCTGAGACAGGATTGTATCAAGGCAGAAATCTGGAGAAGGCTATAGAAAAATGCGCACAGCGGCCTCCGTCACCCATTAATCGAACAAGTCTGGAACCACCAGGACTCTTCCAAGAGCTAGTAGGGCGGCGAGACGAAAGCCACTTCTCAGTTAAAAGCACATGACAGCCTGCCTGGAGTTTACCAAAAGGTAGCCGAAGGTCTCTCAGACCATGAGAAACAAAATTCTCTGATCTGATGAAATGAAGATTGAAGTCTGTTATGTCTGGAGGAAACCAGACACTGCTCATCACATGGCAAATGTCATCCCTACAGTGAAGCATGGTGGCCACAGCATCATGCTGGGGGGCTGTTTTTTGGTAGCAGGAACTGGGAGACTAGTCAGGGTCAAAGGAAAGATAAATGCACAGAGAAATCCTTGATGATAACCTGCTCCAGAGCACTCTGGACCTCGGACTAGGGCAAAGGTTCATATTCCAACAGCACAACGACATTAAGCAAAGCCAAGATAACAAAGAAGCGGCTGCGTGAGCACTCTGGGAATCTCCTTGAGTGGTTCAGCCAGAGCCCAGACCCGAACTTGATCGAACATCTCTGGAGAGATAGGAAAATGGCTGTTCACTGATGCTCCCCAGCCAGGCTGATGGCGGTTGTGAGTTTCTGCAAAGATGAATGGGGGAAACTGTGCAAAAACAGGTGTGCCAAGCTTGTAGCATCATACTCAAAGAGGCTTGAGGCTGTAATTGCTGCCAAAGGTGCTTCAACAAAGTATTGGGCAAAGGCTGTGAATACCTACGTACATGTTTTATGTCTGTTTTTACATTTTATTTTATGCTTAACAAATTTGCAAGAATTTCAAGAAAACTTTTTCACGTTGTCATTATTGGGTATTGTGTGTAGAATTTTGAGGTGAAACATGACAAAACATGGAACCAATCTTTTTTTTTTGTATTAATTTTTGTTTCTAAAATAAACAGTTTTAGTTAATAACTTGCTCATGTTTTTAATCTGCCTGCCTTGATCAGTTGTGCCACTGACAAGAGACATCCGTGAAAGGTGGGCTTGTCCAGAAGACACAGCTGGCAGCAACGGAACATTTACAGTTTAAAAAGGCCACTAAATGGCACACATACTGTGCATTTATGGAGTAAACCGCATTACAGTCTTTATAACTGAAAAGGTCATTTTTGTTTCTTGCTTTGTTTTGCCATTGACCCATAATGCAGTTTCTTTATAATTTCTTTTTTCATATCATACTTGATGATAACCTGCAAGTTAAATGTTTAATTTACAAATTCTAATCAGTGAGGAATGTGCGATGATCAGATAATATGGACTAAAACCCATCAAATGCAACTGTTCCTTAAATTAATTGACAATAGAGTTTGAGTCTAAATAGTTAAAATATGCAACAATAAGGATCTGTGTATATGAGGAGTCTTAAGGTAAAATATAACCCTGGTTTCTCATACAGCTAACAAATTGAAATATAAAATCAACCTTTGCATCCATCCATCCATTCTCTTCTGCTTATGTTTGTCAGGGTTGCGGGGATAGGCTGGAACCTATACCAGCTACCATAGGACGAGAGGCAGGATACACCCTGGACAGGTCACCAGTCTGTCGCAGGGCTAACACACAGAGACAGACAACCATTCACACCCACATTCATACCAATGTGCAATTTAGAATGTCCAGTTAACCTAACTGCATGTCTTTGGACTGTGGGAGGAAGTCGGAGTACCCGGAGAGAACCCACGTAAATGGGAGAACATGCAAACTGCACACAGAAAGGCCCCAGCCAGGTGGTGGAATTGCAGGCAGGAACTTCTTGCTCTGAGGCAACAGTGCTAATCACTGCGCCACCGTGCTGCCCTTTGCAATTAATAATATATGTATTAAAAAACCAACATGTCTTTGTAAATGTCAGGACCCTGGCTCCCCAGTGGATTCTCTCTGTCTCTCTCTCTCTCTCTGTTTTGTGTTCAAGATCATCCGTGGGCAGGACTCCTCCTGAGTCTCCGCCCAACTCACCTGTGGCTGGTTCCCCACCTGTGGAAGAGGAGCAATCAAGGCTCCTACTTAAGGCATGGGTAGACTGCCAGTCATCACTGGAACATTGATCTACTTTGGCAGCGAAACCCTGGCTCCTAAAAACACTCTCCTCAAGTGTTTCCCGTGGCATCCCCTCGGTGACTTTTGTCTTCCCTGTGTGCAGGTGGTGGCTTCCCCTTGTCGTCGTGTCCTTAAGTGTGAGAGAGAGCGTTTCCCCCCCAAGGCGAGTGAGTGAGTGAGGTCGGATTGTGTGAAGTGGATGTCGGTCTGGTTTGAGTTGGATTCTCTCCTGTCTGGACCCGTCACCTTCCTGGATGATCCCTCACCCGTCTGTGTGTTTCACTAAAATCATCTATTTGTAAATAAACTCTTTGAACTGCCTTTGTGAGCCCTGCCTTTGGGTCCACTCACCTAGTGCCTGGCGTGACAGTAAAGGTTACTGTAACAATAGCAAAGTGGTAAAATAACACTAAGACAAACAGCTGCTGTCAAAAATAAATGAGGCTTAAAGAACAGAAAGCCTGTATCATTCCTGTATCAAGCCAAAGCCTCATGTCCTCCACCTCTTCAAGAGACATAATGGTAATGATAAACTCATTGGTACATGTGTTCAGTGCAATGCCATCCAATGAAACTGTTCTGCAAGAAAGGATGGGATCAAAACTCAGCTGTTTCCAATATTGTAAATCCCTTATATGTCAATCAGAAAAAAGTAATACGAAATAGAAACGTCACCTATTTTGTAATGACAGAATTATAACAGACTGCATAAGGGTATCAAATGAAGTGACCAGTCTTTATAGTTTATTAATAATTTGCCAAATGTTTATCAGACTTACGAAATTTAGAATATGCTGTGTATTGGGTCATAAAAATATATTTTGGTGATATTTTGGGAGGTTTATTGACAAGAGAAGAGTGAAGAATGAAGAGAGACAGGAAAAGACATTGGATTTCTGGCCACCTATTAAGGATTCACTGTTCTGGCATTGGTGCCCTTGTGACATTTGAGTTGCCACTCAAGGCAGCTTTCTGTTAACTTCCTAACCACTAATCATTCACAAATATGGCATCTTTTTTTTTTGCAGAAAATTGCCAGTGATCCATAACCAGTACAATCAAAATCAACAACTTCAACTTTCATCTTCAGCATCATTATTCTGTGAAATAAATAGTATCTGAACAGACTCCGTCTGTTTAGTTTCTAACTGACAGAATATTAAAGTATTCAAGCACAAACCCTTCTAAAACTCCAATGATCTGTGTGGATTATAATGTTTTGACACACTCTCCTCTGTCTCTCTGGCAGGGCAACAAAATGCCAAGTAAACACACATATAACCAAGCAGCCAATAAATACACCAGAATACCATGGCAAGAATGTTCACACAGTTAATATGGATTCCACAGAGTGCCAACAGCCTGTACCAATCCCAGTGGGAATCTGGGAGAGGGTGCAACATCAAAATGACCACATTCCAGTTAATTGAAGAAGACTTGATTTCTGCACTTGAAGCCAAAAGCCAGAGCTTATTACGCAACCATGTGGAGCCTGTGGATCATGTTTTTGTAGGTTGTGCAGAGTGATATCATACAATTAAAGTGAGGAAACACAGGAGGGTTATACTAGTTAAAGTCTAGCTTGTTTGCAGAGGCGTGAACTTAAAGGGTATGCAAGCCATCTGATTTTGGTATCTTGCATAAGCAAACACAAAAACAGACTCACACACATACAGACTCTCAGCAAGCATTTTCTTTTATGTATCTTGGAAGAATTAACAAGAGGTCAGCAGATATCAATCTTTCAATAAACCCAGGGGCTTTGATGAATTAGGAGCTAGTATTTTTTTAATCAGCTGTGTCAGGTCTCAAGTCAAATCACCCTGACTGTATAGCACAATAATAACCTGTGTTTTATAAAGTATAGTACTTCATGAAGTTGTTAAACCAGTGAAGAAAAAAACAAATCCAGTCTTTGTGGTTTAATAGATCCAGTAAACATAATTCTTTCCCATGAGATAAGAGAACTACAAAACCTTTCCAAGGAAATGACGCTGACATGAAGTCATGTTGCTGTTCTCAGCTACACTAATGACAGCATCAAGTATTTTAGTGGAAGAAACAGCCAACAAAAACAGCAGCAGCAATAACCTTTAATATTGATTATCTCTTTACAGGCTGCAAGTGTAAATTTGAGAGCATTTTCTCTAACCTTCGGGGCCAGGAGCGCATTATTCTTCTGCTTCATTATGAATGTTCACAAGAAAGAATGCTGACATGGAATCA
>VVHJ01003637.1:0-13485 GCA_015107715.1 Tylochromis polylepis | reverse complement strand
AAAGTAGATCTTTTTTTTTTTTTTTTTTTTTTTTTTTTTTTTTTTTTTTTTTGGCCACCATACTGCACCTAGTTTTGACGCAGGTGATAACTTCTGTGTCCGCCGTGTTTCTTGGGTCACTGCAGACACATTAACAGAATTAAGAAGGAATTTGTTTTGTGTCTAATACATGTTCAGTAGGAAATGATGGAGCTTAAACGGACCGCTCTTCCAATCTTTTCCACAGGCTAAAGCGGCAATAGAAGGAACCCAGAAGAGCAAGATCAGTGCGAATGGCGTGTGAAGAGGAGCAGGAGACCCTGGAGCGAGGGGAGGAATGGACAGGGCTAAAACCCCTTCTTCTGTTTTTGAACTAGCATCTCACCTAGGAGTCCTGCCCGCTCCTCGTCCTCCTCACTGCAGGTTCGGCGGCTTCACCTCAGCAGCCTCGACCCTCAGCTTTGTGCACTCCGATCTCTGACACTCTCCCAGCGTGCTACCGCCCGGGCAGCCAGCTGATGGCTGCTGATTCTGTGACCTGAAGTCATTTCCTGGTGAACTGTATGTGACGACGATGGTTTCTCCTTTTGTACATTTGTAAATATGCTCATTTTTGTTTTTGTGTTCTGTAACCGAAGCAGCAGCAGCTTTGTACAGTTTGGTATGCGCATACCAGGTTTTATTCCGTTGTATTTGCAGGCGTTTTTAACTCGTGTGCTGGCTGAGAGAGAAGTCAACCCCCCCCCAAGTAGCTGCCCCACCTTCATTAAACTCAGCTGCAGATGCCAGAAGCATGTCGCCTACATAAATTATAAAAGGCTGTATTAAAATGTCAGCGATCGAGTTGATCTGGTGGTGAAACGGCGGGTTTGGACTGGCCCCGCCTCTCAGGGGGGTTACGTAGTTTATGTGGCATTGGTGCTGCTGTTGAATAAAGGGTTTGTCATTAAGCGTGAGCTCACTGGTACAGCCGCTGAAAGGACGAGCTATTTCGAGTGTATTATGTTTTAACACTATGATGCTAAAGAGTCTTTAAACGGAAAATACTTGATGTCTGTTTATAAACCGCTCACGTGGCGAAGCTGAAAGCCTGCAGCCACACATGAGATGATTATTTTTTGGTATCGTAGCTGATTTGCCCAAATGTCTAACATCGTTATGCCCCCATATTTACTATGCTCAAAGTTGGAGTTGGAAGGTTTCTCCAGCTTTGTGTGTGTTTGATGCTTCAAACTCCCTGTAAACATTTAATGGAGAAGGAATCTCCACATTTTTATTTGTGTTGTTTGTTTGTTTTTTTACCCCACTTGTTGCTGTTTATCCATAGGCACCTCCTGGAAGTGGATGCCATAACTGAAAGGACATTTTAACTCCAATGATTGCTGGTTAAGACTTGTTTCACTGGTTTTACATATGTGCCTAAGGTTAGAGGGTGATTGTTTGTCATCAGAGAATATATTATTTTGGTTTTTCAGTCACCTCTGTGTTTGAAACACCGAGTTGCACCTTTTTCTCTGTAGCAGAATGTCTCCTTTTTCCCCCCTTTCCAGTCTGATCCAAATGAATCCTCACCTTATAATCACCAGTGTTGTTACTGATGGGGAAAAGCAGACACCTTTACAATCAGCTCTACATCCTGCGCTGAAGGAGATCAATAAAAAGACTCAAAACTTCCTTTGTCTCTCTTTTGTGCTTCAGTTTTTAATGGGTGTGAACTGTTTTTTGCAACATTGTGTCACAAGTAAGGGATCAATGCTTTCTAAAGAAGACTGTAGTCACATTGATAGATGTACTGCAATGCCAGTTCAGCATATCCAGGCTTTCTTTGTGTTAGTAGGTTTGACAAACTCTAAAACCCCATTTAGAGATAAAGGGTATCATGATGAGAGGGAATCAACTTTCTCTGTTAACTCAGGCTTTCTGCTTCAGACTATTTTGGCACAAAATTGATCAACTGAATTTTGCCCACTTCAGAGCTTCGTAGAGTCTCATTAAAGCCCAGCTGTTACTGTTTTCAGTGTATTCAACCTTGAATGTCTGAGTGCTTGCTAGTTACTTGAGCTCTGAAACTTTAAACTTGATCCATTTAAACATTAAAGCTGCCGACATGGTGGAGCCAAATACTTCCTGAAGAAGGATTTTATGGTCATACAAGATCAGAAGATTGAGTTTTTTGACCATAATGAGAAGAGGTATGCTTGGAGGAGTAACGTTGAGGCTTTCAATATTTCTTTAATTTCCTGAAGCCTTTCATGAGAGACAATGAACCTGCTGAGACATTTGATGGTTTCATGAAGTTCTGCACGAATAATCAAACAGACCTGGTGCCTGTTAGCAATGGAAAACCTGACGCTTCTGAGAACCCCACGGTGACAAAGAACAGATCAGACAGATGAAGCTCAGGAAGTGCAGAGAGCTTTACGTGATTGATGTCAAACAGCTCTTAAAGAAAAAGCTGGAGCTTAAAATCAGAAGTAGAGACTATAGACGTGTCTGCCAGGGCTTTTATCTGTAGTCATCAGCATTACAGTGGTGCTGCCGGGCATTAACATCCAAACAGAGCTGCACTGAGGCCTTCATCATGTGGAGAAACACAGAAAAGGAAACAAGAAGAGAGTGCTACAGCAGCATGGTGTATCAGTCATTTGGCCCTTCATCTGAAACTGTTTTTGGATTTTTTTAAATGGACTTCTGTGAAAATTAGTTTAGATCAGCCATTCCCAAATTTAAGAACGTCACAAACCAAGAGACACTACTCTTCTCCCCCCGCAACACCCTCACAGCCCACCAGGGGGCAGCATCTCACACTTGTAATCCCTGGTTTAGATATTTGCAGACACCAGGAGAAAACTCGTAATCAAAGGAAATCTAGATTTATGGTTTTGAGAAACATCCCGATTACTTTTGAGTAAATTATAATAATAATAATTTTAAAAAATCCAAAACCTTTCATCTAATGCCAACATCAGGTCCTAAACTGTGCATGGATGACACCAGTGTGAGCTGCTCTACACCTGCGCTGTGAAGGAGATCAAAGGCATTTTAAAAGAGTCAGAAAAGTTGTTGTCTTTAGTTTGAGTTTGTGTTAAAGGTTGAAATGAATGTGTGTGTTTTTTCTGGGTCGAGATTGAGAGTGATTGACAGAGTGAGTGTGTGAATGTCTGTGGTGTATTTTGGGAGATGGTGACGGGAAGGGGGTTGAATTTTTTGTTGACATGGGGACAGGAGGGGCTGACATTTGAAGTTTATCTCATACACAAGCAGTGCTGCCGTGGACTCGCTGGAAGCACAGGTCAGTATGTGTTTGTGTGCTTTTGGGTGAATTTGTCTTAACCTAAATATTTTCCCTCCTGGCTCTTCTCAAAGAGCAAAGAGAGCCAACGTGTTCGTGATACATGCTTGACCTGGTGTGAGACTTCATCATCAGGTGGTAGATAAGTCCTGTGCACTTCTTGGTTTTCCTTTTGGTGGCGGGGAGCGATTCAAGAAAGAGTTTTGAGTTTTAAAAACAAGAAATAAAAACAGCTAAAAACATGGCTGGCTGCTGAAAGACTGCTCTATTTTAAGCCCGCCAGCTTTAACAGACCTACAGCTTCGTGTTGATAACAGTGGGGCAAGAATGTGTCGTGCAAATGCACACAACGGTTGTAATTTATGTAATACACTGATACAGTTACATGCATTTGAAAGATTATTTAGAGGTTCTTCCAACTTTACAGTTAGCGTCATGCATTTCAAATATTTTAAGGTTTCAATTAGTTAAATGTTTTTAAATTTATAATAAATAATCATAAGACAGCACTGCACAAGTACGGATCAGTGCTGTTAAAGGCAGGGCTGTGCACATAGATTTACAATGAACAATCACTAAACTCTAAGCAGTTTTGGGGGTTTTAGTCAAAAATAGACTGCACACAAAGAAAAGGAGGACTCCAGATGTGAAAAGTGAAGCCTTGTAGAAGTGCCTTAAACCTGCAGTTTTTAATGGCCTGCAGAGAATAAATAATAATGTTACTCTTGTCTTCCTGTTTGCTTTCTTCTCTGACGTCTCTCTGCAGTGGTACAAAGATGAAGCCAACACTTATAGCCATCTTGTGTCTACCTCTTCTTGTCATTCACATTAACTCTTCACTGGCTGCCAAAAGAGGAAAGTTTCCTCAGATAATTAATGTTTTTAAGAAGCCTTCAAAAACAAAACCTAATCTGGACACCAAGTCTAAGACCCAACAACCCACACAGTTCAACCAAGGAGGGTACCCTCAACAGCCAGGCAGACCAGGAGGCTACCCCAACCAAGGAGGGTACCCTCAACAACCAGGCAGACCAGGAGGTGACCCTTACCAAAGTGGGTACCCTAATCAAGGATTCTACCCAGGGTACCCAGGACATCAAGCTGGTGGTTACCCAGCACCGGGCTACCCATACAGGAGCAGTTATGGGGGTTATCCAGGTGGATACATAAACCACAACCCAAACAACAAAATCCTGAGTCCTCACTATGCCAGCAGCTTTGGATATGGGGGTTATGGTACTGGTGGTGGCTCTCCCTTCTCAAACTATGCAAAAGCACAGGGCTTCGTTCCCTCAGATAAATCCAAAGGTTTTGGTCGCAGAGCAGCAATGGCAGCAGCTGGAGGCGCTCTGGCAGGAATGGCCCTGGGCTACGGGTTAGGACGGTTCCCCCATCCTCACTTTCACTTCCACAGCCCCCAGGAGGAGTATTACTACAACTACTACATGTACAGGAAGTATGGTGTTATATCTACTGATACAGATGACTTCAGCAGAGATTACAAATACATTCAAGCTGATGTAACATTTGATAGTTTCATGAAGTCCTGCATGAATAGAGCAGATCTTCTTCCTGTAAAGAATCGAAAACCGACCCTCAAACCAGCTGTGACTACATCTAAAACCACCACAGCTGCTTCTGTGAACTCCACCACAGCATCAGTTACTGCTTCCCCATTTCTTGGCACTACCAGTAGCGCCACAAGTAACAGCACCGCAACGAAAAACTCCTCAACCGATGCCCCTTCAACTCCCCACCCTCTGAATAAGTCTGAAGTCAATCCTGCACCTGCAGCTTCACTGCTTCTCCGAACTGCTGCTAATGATGATGATGATGACACAGTGAGCATTGTGGAGATTGGTTACCCAGCACTGATCACGCAGGTGAAGCTCAAGAGGTGCATCGAACTTTACATCGTCAATGCTGAAAGAAACTTGAAGAAAAAGACCAGACTTAAAAGCAGCAGTGGTCCAATGTTACTGGAGACCGGCCTGCGAGGGCTTTTCTCCGTCATCACCAGCATTATAGTGATACTGCAAACACAGCTGCACTAAAGCCTTCTTTACATTGAGAAACATGTATGATGTGTCGCTCATTTGGTTTTTGATCTGACCAAATGAGTCTGAGATGAAACGCTCACTACCCACATGCAACACTTTCACAGTCCACCAGGGGACAGCATTCCAGACTTTTAGAATCACTGGTTTTTGTAGATATTTGCAGACACCAGAACAATTGTAATCAAAGTCTAGATGCTTGGTTTTGAGAAACATCTCAATGAGTTATTATAATAAATTATAATAAACAAATGTAAAACTTTTCATCTAATGATTGATTTTGGGTCATAAACTGTGCATGAATGACATCAGCCTGAGCTGAACTTGCTGAGCAGAGTATGTTTAAACTAAGACTGTAAATAAGTTAAAGTTTGCAAGCATGTCAGCATGCTAGAAGCAGGATGAAGGTGAAAACACTATTGTAAGCTGCAGATGGACTCTAATTGTATTTACTGAAGAAACCTGATCAGTATCAGCACCAAAGAGGATCCCTTATCTATTACATATATGATGGAGTCAAACGTGTGTGTGCGCACACTGCTGAGAAAAGGAAGCTCATTTCAGTTAATTTCTGCTCTGTTTCATGAAAACAATGTTACAGTGCTAAGTTTTAGCACCACGATGTCTGCTTTGAGTCATCCACGTAAGGTGCAGATTACGCACTCGTTTTGATAACATCTCCCCTCCTAAATCCAGGAGATTTTTAACGTCAGAAGAAGGCTTTCAGCTCCTACAGATGTTAGTTAATCTGACTCTAAATGTTCCTTCTTCTTTAAAATGCCAGCCTTTGTAATGAAAGGATATTTTTCACAGGCTGTTCTCATTTATATGACCTCCACAAAACAGAACACACTGTGGCTTTTGCACTCTATCTTCTGCATATTTCAGTTTCAGTCATGTTGTTAAGGACAGACTAGATAGAGTAAGGCTGTTGCAGTTCTCCATGCATGGCTCTTCTCTTTTCCTAAGTTCTTAGCAATTCTCATACCCACTTTTTCTTGACCTCAATGACATTTTCATTGAGGTCAAGGTCAAAAGACGTTAGGAATAGGAACTAGGAGGGTCTTTTAGAATGCACTGAACTTTCTTTGTAAGAAATTATATTTTCACCATTTTCACTTAGTACTAAACATAACTGAAACGGTATGTAATCACCATCAGGTTAATCAAAACACAGAAGATTAATTAGGAATCCAGTTTAAGGCTGACTGTGTTCTGTGCCAGTTATGTTATTTTTTAAAAACAGTTGGATTAAACACTGTAGAGTTTTTGATGTCTACTTCTTTTTTTTTAACATTATCTTTCTGTTTTACCATTCAGTGTAGAGCCTTAAGCATTTGTCTAACAAGCCAAAGATCCCCGTTCCCTCCTGAAAACAGACACTCTCTGTTTTTGCCACACAAACATGATTCCTCCAGTGACCAGCTGAGAGCTTTTTAACAGCAAGTGGTGAAAGTAAAAACTGTTGTCTCCATCATATCAGTATGCCTCTTTTTACAGTCTATATTACAAATAAACACAAGAGATTTTCAGGACACAGATAAGCAAAGATAACTGTTCATATACAAAATAATTTACATATCAAACTTTTTTTTTTTTTAGGTCAAGTGGAAATACAACTTTTCAAAATGCCATAAAGAGAGTTTTTTAATCAGAGTAAACAGAAAAGAAACTGAACAGTGTCGGAGCATTGGTGATGGAGCGCAACTGGTAAAACGTTCAGTAAAGCAGACACGTCAAAGTTGAACCATTAGTAAGTACACGCACTGAACTCTCGCTGCTGATTGGCTGTTTGCCCTTATTTACTGACATTTTCCACTTCCCCGGTGGATGCCGAGGATTGACTCTATCCCAGCCCTGCCCCATCCTCTGTTTCTAAGCGACCCGCATCCCTCGTGAGGCCATACGTCAGACAGAAATGAAACTGTGGAAACGATAACCGGAGAGGCACGAGCGCCGCGGGAAGATAATCGAAGACAAAGAGCGAGGAAGAAACTCATCTACCTCACGGTCACCACACAGGTGAGGCTGTAGCCAAAGTACGGCAATTAATGTTTCTACTTGCGACCTGTGAGCTGTGCGCGGTTCACGTCACCTTGGGTAAACAGACTTTATCTAACCGAGTATCAGGCAGTGGTTGTTGCAGGGCGTATTCCGGTGAAGTTTTTCCCTTTTAATATGAATTCCTTGCATTATTGTGCAGTTATAAATAAATTCTAACAACATATAAGATATCTTTTAATTGTTTCAAGGATCAAACCATCCACCAAACCTTCCTGGGTCTTGTTATTGCCTCCCATATCGCGGATGCTTTGTTACAACAGGTTACAGGGAAATGCATCATTTACAGTTTTTAAAGGTTTTTACAAGTATTTAAAGCAAAAATCATTGATTAGTTATCATTAGTTGCTGTATTAGCTTCAGAAAAATAAAAATGCTTATACCGGCGTGCCAAAAAGTGATTTTTGGTGTTTGAACATGTTTTTTATGTCTAATATCTTTGCTTATATTGATAAATAGTCCGCAGTCATCAGGAGTTAAGAAAAAGTTATATTTAAAATAAAGAAAATACCTGTTTTGCAAGTCTTTAATATAAAAGTTATAATCAATCCACTCCTTTTTAGCCACTTAAAATATCTTTACATAACTATTATTTTATATTTGTTACAAATTCTGCTGGCCTCTTGAAAAACAATGAGAGTTTGACATTCATAAATAGGACATAAAAAGGTCGCTTTGCCAAAAAGCGATTTAATCTTTTAACTCATGACAGAAATGGCATAAAATAGCTTGATATCATTCACGACAGATATGCTTGATGTATATTTCACAGATTAAAGGCAAACAAGTCATTTACAACCATTTAAAATAACGACAATCACTTTTTGGCACAGCATCAGAAATAATAATAAGACTTCACCCTGTAAGACCCAACCCATCAAAAAATAGTCAGAAAATTCTGATTTTTTGGAACTGAGATGTTTATTAACCCTTACAACAAAATCCACAATTTTTCTTTTTTTGCTATATCATGTTGTGTATGATATATATTTATTATATATTTGTTGTATCGCATTTGATACACTGGGCGTTTTTGGACTTTTTGTTAACAACAATGTTAATTTTAGACAAAAAAAAAGAAGAGTTTTGCCCATAACATTTGGAAATCATGGCAGGTATTGATCATGTTGATGAGATAGAGGTCTCAGAAACTCATGTATCAAATATGATACACAGGACATTATAGAGTTAATTGTCAACCAAAAGTTGGGAAATTGCTGTGTCACAGCAGCCGAAGTATTAAACACGGCCTATAACAAGATCTGACAAGGCAATTTAAACAAGAGTAAAAAAAAAAGAGAGAAAGAGAGAGAAAAAAGAAAAGATAAAGTAAAAGCAGGTGTCTGTGTGCGAGGTGAGGAAGATTTTTGGTATACAAAAGTGCTGAAATAAATAAATAGATATAAATAAACCCTCCTTCTCCAGTTTATGTCCACAGCCCCCTTTTCCTTCTTCTTTGTTCCTTTCACATTTCTTTTGGCTTCTGTGTGCTTTTGCAAAAACGATGGCTCATTCCATTATTTCAGCTACTGATCGATTGGCATCATGTCTCCCTCCCACATCTGTGGTTAGACTGATACACAGCGGAAATCTATTTAGGAATCCAGAAGGTCTAATGGAGGCTAATGGAGTTTTCTGTTTTTTAAATATTTTTTTTAAAGCCACATCTTCTCAGATGAGTCTTTGTGGATTTTCCACTCATGTCTGGCAATAGATGAGTAGTATTCAATTTTGTAGTAACAGATTACAACGGACTGGTCAGATATTTAAATTAATTTTAATTGTAATATTTTTTATGGTCATTTAAACTGTTAACATGCTAATATAACCTGTTAGCTCATATATAATTGCATATAATTGCTATGAGAAAGTATTTACCTTGATCTTAATTTCTAAGATCAAGGTGATAAATATGTGCTCATATCAACTTAAAAAAAAAACAGTTTTCATTACAGTTCTTTCAATTAAAACAAGCAAAACAGATGAGAAAATAACAACAGTTTGAACTACACTCTGCATCGTTACATGATCACACTCGGCCTCAGCATCATTTCCAGTATCATATTTCTGTGATGTGATTTGAAACTCCATAAACAGCTGGAGGAGCACTCAGCACTGGCATTACATAGCACTGTGCAGATGTCACTAATTACAGCCTCCAAGGTTCAAGCTCTGCATCATAAAGCAATCAGCACTGACATTGGCAGACTCTCAGGAGAATTTTCACTATTTTCCTTTTGTTACTGAAAGCCTAAAAAATGAAAACCTGTTGTGTTTCCACATGTCTAAGCTGCTCATTTGCCTGCTTGCACATAAAATGAGCAAATCTAACATTTCAAAAGTGGCGATTAAGCACCAAACATACAATCTGGAAACACGGAGACTGATGAAACAAACAGACAAAAATGCAACTCAGAAAGTGAATTTTCTACAGTGTAAAATAAAATCCAGTGCATACATGATTTACTGCAGCTGTCAGCGTCTCTGCTCCAGCCTTCCTAATTTGCTCCGACACAATTACAATAAATAAATAAATGCTGAGATGGTTTGCACATGTGCAGAGGAGGGATAGTATATATGATGAGCAAAGGTGCTGAATATGGAGAGTTCAAAAAGGAGGAACAGAAGAAGACCACAGAGAATGTTCATGAATGTAGTGAAGGAAGACATGCAGAGGGTTGGTGTGACACAGGACAGTGGGTAAGATGGAGGCAGACGATCTTCCCCTAAAGAGAGCGGCCAAAAGAAGAAGACATGCATGATTTTAGGTTTCTGCTGCTCACAGCTGTCGTGCACTAAAACTAAAATAATAAAGTGATATTAAAACTGCATAAATACAAAATTAAAAGTGATATGCTCTAAATATTATCTCATCTTTTTCTCCACAGAGTGAAGATGAAGCTCTATTCATTGTCCATGCTTTGTTTGTCACTTCTCTTGCTTAATACCCCTTTCTCGCTGACCAAGGGAAGAGGAGGAAGTGGGAGAAGCTCGAGTGGCAAAAAACCCTCTTCGGGCAGCCGCAGTAGCAGCAATACAGGCTACAAACCCAATAAAGGCTCCACCCCTCAGGGTGGGCATCCAAAACAAAACAATCAGGGCAGTCCTGGGCAGCAAGGCAATTATCCCAGACAACCAGGTGCAGGAGGCAACCCTAACCAGTATCCGAGGCAAGGTTCTCCTTATGGAGGGTACGGAGGGGGAAGTTATGGAGGTTATGGAGGGGGTTATGGAGGTTATGGAAGGGGTTATGGAGGTTATGGAGGGGGTTATGGAGGTCCTTCTGAGAAATCCAAAGGGTTTGCTCGCAGTGCAGTAATAGCTGCAACTGGAGGCATGGTGGCAGGAACTGCCCTGGGCTATGGGTTAGGAAGTTTCCCCAGACCTCACTTTAATGTCCGCAGCCCTCAAGAGGAGTATTACTACAACCACTACATGTACCGGAACTATGGATCTCAGTCTACGAGTATCAATACTAAAACCAATACTAATACAAATACTAAAACAAGTACTAATGCCAATACCAATACTAATGAATACAGCAGAGACAAAGCAGGACATGTTGAATTTACTCAATCCGTTCAGAGTTATGATGACTACATGGATCACTGTATGAACAGTTCTGACATTCTGCCTGCGAAAACTCAAAAGCCCCAAAACAAACCAGGTGCCACTGCCACAGCTATGACCAAAACTAACACGTCTACTGCCGTGACATCAGAGAGCAACAACACTGCCACAGAAAACCCCTTGACCCCTACCCCTTCAAGTCCAGGCCCTCCAAATCAGCCCGAAGATGATGACACGGTCAGCATTGTGGAGATCGGCTACCCGGCACTGATCGAGCAGGCGAAAACCAGGAGATGCTTGGAGTTGTACATGGCTTACCCCATGAGACAGGAAGGGCATGAGGACTGGAGTACAGGAGGGGTAGAAAGACTGGAGATGGGCTTTCGAAGACTTTTAGCACTACTTACAAGTGCTATACTGATACTACTTAACAGCAATGTATCTGTGCTGCTGCACTGAGACGTTCATTTGCAGGGGATGACATGATTGAGAATATGTTCATGAATAAGTAAAGATGAAAGATATGATAAAATGAAAAATAACTTGGTGGAGAGGAACCTGTAATCCTTTCTGTAATCCTGTTGACTTCTGCTTTGAGATTTTATACTTCCTCAAAATTAAGTAATTAAATTATCATGCATTTGCTTCATATGAAGCAAACACTGATGTCACAGATAGCTGACCTGTGATTACAGGAAGGAATTAAGATGGTTACAAGGCTTTTCCTGTAACTGTAAAATAGAATTACAGCAGAAGTTTGGCCTATTTACAGAGTTTATTTACATTTACCCAATTTTTAGAAGTAGGCCTTCACAGTAACACTGTTACTGACGCCTCTCTCTCAGTAATCTCATGTTTGGGTAAAAAGTGTTTTATCATTTATATGTTTAGTTAAGGAGCTGGCCAAGTTCTTTGTAAATAAACTCCATTAAAAAAATCTAATCTGAAACGAGTATATAAACTTCAAGGACGCTTTAAGCGGTTGATAAACCACAAACCAAAGACCAGAAATGCCTAGGCTTTTACATGCTTCTTTACCTGTCTTAAAATCAGTCTAATATTACTAATATGAGTATTCTGCAACAATATCAGTGCAAAAATGTTACCCTATAAGCATGACTGACTGTTTCTCTATATTTCTCATATCAACTCACGCATGTATTCACTGCTTAAAGAACAGGTGGACTCATATACGGTTTATTGAAAAACCCTGTGACAGACTGGCAACCTGCCCACTGTGATTCCAGAGAGATAATTATATACATGGGGCTGTCCTGGCACAAGCAACAAGCACCTTCTGTGGATATTTATGAATGTTATGAATGTGATTGCAGAAGTGCTCTTACAGTGTAATGTGCCAGATGTGCCAACTCCAAGCTGAGTTCTCCAAATCTTATTGAATGTGGCTGTGCTTCATCAGCCATCTTCATAGCATCAAAAATCAAAAATCTCACCCAGAATGTACCTTTATTGTGATATTCAGTGTGTCTGACTTTACATGTATTTAAAATACTCATGCATCCTCCATCTAGAGCAACCAAGTACTCCATTTATAAACAAAACCAATAGGAACAGTTCCTACGTTTGTTCCGATAAGTGTAGATTTTTTAAGCCTCTGGCTGGTTAAGTTTTGGCACTAAAAACTTGGATAGTTTAAGGTAAAAGCCAGAATTTGGCTGCCTGTTTTGCCAGTATTGGAATAATAAGCACATTTATGGTCAAAAGTAACTACTGAACAGTCTCTAGTCTTAAGGTCCAAATTTCATCAAGCCATACATTCACCGGGACCTCCTCCTTATGCAGAACATTACCAGAGGTTCACATTTAAACTTCTGGGTTGTAATGAGTGTGCACAAATGAGCTATGGGGTTGTTTCTTATGGGAGGATGTGAATGTTTTCGTGAATCCTAAAGCCTTGCACTTTTTCCTTGTCATGTTAAATAAATGGAATAGCTTTACTAACTTGTACTTGTGGATATTTTATTGCTTCAGAGCGGGCAGGTGACAATGTGATGTAGCATTAGCGTTATGAAAAACTTGTGTTACACATTTACAAGCAAAATCACAGTCAGCATTGGATTATGCATTTATATGTTGTTGTATCATATGTTGTATTTTTTTTCTTCGCCAGCTCGCTCCTTTGGGAACCCTCTGCAGAGGAGCCGAAATTGTGAGTTCTGCATGTCCACTCAGGCACAGTCCATACATGTTCTGTAGGCAATTCCTATCAGAAGTGGGAGTCACGGCGGGGGCGTCGGGGGACGGAAGGCGGTGCCTCAGTGGCTCTCCTCTTCTGAGATTGTGTAAAAACGTAAGTTTTTTTGCCAGTTTTTTCTCTTTCTCTCTCTCTCTCTCCACTGACTGTGTGTGTGTGTGTCCAACATATTGTATACTCTACTTTTGTCCTCAGATCAGGTACCTTTGGTGCCTTCCACTGACCTGAGCATCACCTACACCCTTCTCAGTTTACATCAGACTCAGCTAAGTGATACACTAACTCAGTCTTTACATCCTCTGAGCTGCTCT
>VVHJ01003636.1:0-10473 GCA_015107715.1 Tylochromis polylepis | reverse complement strand
TTCTTTCAGCCCCCCCCCCCCCCCCCGTTTTCTTGTTCCTCCTTTAGAGCTGCGCATACAGTAAACACATACTTTTATGTATTACATTAACTGACTCTGATGTTGTAATGGAGTACAGTCAAGGAGGGTTTTTAAGAATCTCCTTTACTAGAGATGAAAAATTTAGAAGAGATTGGTAAGGACTGCCACAGAAACTATGAAACTGTGAGCTCTCTCTCTCTATTAACCTGACTCGACCAAGTAAAAACTCAGTTTTTGCTGTTGAGTTTAAATATATATGTAAACACAAACACCTTTCACTTTGTCATCAACAGGCTGAGCTCCATTGATACAAAGTACCACATCTGGAAACTGGGCGTGGTCTTGACCGACAATGTAAGTTTAGGTCCACGTCACATCTACCGTCAATGTGATGTTCATACAAGAGCCTCATAAAAAACAATATTTACCTTTTCTTCCTCCAGTCCTTCCTGTATCTCATCTGGTACACCACCATGTCTATTTTTGGACACTTCAACAACTTCTTCTTTGCTGCTCATCTGCTGGACATCGCCATGGGATTCAAGACCCTTCGCACCATCCTGTCATCTGTTACTCACAATGGCAAGCAGGCAAGTAGTTCTGCCAGCAGAGGGAGACAGAGTTCAAGGAAAAGCAACAATCACACATTACAAGCTTTTTGCTGGGCTTGAACTCAAAGAATGAAAGAAATATTTTCTAATGTAATTTTGGCTCATATTTATACAGTTTTAAAACTGTATAAAAGGTATTTGTTTCAGCAAACAATCTGTGTCTGAGTCTACGATACATGACAGAGACCAAACGGATGAAAGAACTAGCATCGTGACTCATACTGAAGACCAATCTAATCAGATCATGAAAATAATACAAACAAGGAATGGCTCAGAAATCTGGTCCATGGAATATTAGATAAACAGTCATGAGAAATAAATAAAAAGACATAAAACAGTTAAGGACAGAGGATTTTGCTTTTATTTTGTGGTTGTTGGAACACAAAATAAAAGCATGTGGATTTTTCAGCAGTAAGTCATTTCTACTGACTCCAAAAGCTGTCAGGAGGTGCCTAAAAACTGATAAATGCGCAAAGAGATGGATGACAGTGTAATGTTTTTTTTATTGTTGCGGTTTGTCTCTTTACTCCATGTTCAACTGAGCCTTCTCCAGAACATGATGGTCTGATTCTGTCTGCTCATCAGCTCAGGCATTTAGTTTCCAAGGCTCGTTAGGGCTTCATCTTTGTCTAATGTAGGAAGACAGGGCAAGACCCTATTAACAGTTTGATATATGTCAGACTGGAGTTAAAATTTGCTGCTTTTTAACCACCGGTTTCGACAGTCAGACTGAATGACAGTATATAAAACAGACAGTATACATATGCAAAGCATCGACGGGGAAAGGTGATGTGTGATGGCACGAATTTTCGGTCTTGCACTTCTGAAGGTCTTGAAAGTCTGAATACTGCTATGAAAGTACTCAAGTACTTTAGTGCAGAATGTTATTTGAGGGGGAAAAAAAGAGAAACCCACAGTAACATTGACACTTTAATCTGGTTCTGACAGAAACTGCAAAAATTACTCTCAAAATTGACAGTCAAACAAAAAAAGAAGGCCCCAGTTGTGCCTCTGAGACGAGTCCGTCTCCTCTGTTGTTGCCTCTAATCATCACTGAGACTAAAAGAAGGTCAGATAAAATGTATCCAGTTCAAATGAATTTCCTCTTCTTTCAGCTCGTGCTGACTGTGGGTTTGCTGGCTGTGGTCGTCTATCTCTACACCGTGGTGGCCTTCAACTTCTTCAGGAAGTTTTACAATAAGAGTGAGGATGAAGACGAGCCCGACATGAAGTGCGACGATATGATGACAGTATGTCTGACCACCTCCGGAGCCTATTCATGTGAAAGTGGCTGAAAATTGAAAAATAGCTTTCTTTTGTGGTAGTGAAAATGAAAGACTTCATTCCTCAGCAAGGACACGTTTGGAGCTGAAAAAAAAAAAACATTCCTAAGGCTTTTTGTTTGAGTGGTTGACTTGAACATTTTAGCCTCTTAGCCTTGTTCAGGGTCCAAAGGTAGAATGTGTCTACTGGACAGTGGAAGTAATAGAAGTATTTTCTCATCTTTTATCAATTATTTCTTGGTTAATGTTTCTAGAAATGAACCCTCTAAATAGAGTGTGTATATATACTGTAAGTAGAGTAACAGCTTACAAATGATTTTTCATAATCTTTTGTAAAATGCAAACCTTGCTTACTCCTTTTTTTAAACCTTACTCTAATAGATGGCTCAGACCCTCCAGCTGCAGCTCCAGTGACACTCAGTCTTCAGCCATGTTTTGTAGTTTTTAAATGTCGAATGGAAAAAAAAAAAAAGTAGTTTCCACTTTCATTTGTCCTTCCCAGCCAACACTGAATGACGTGCAGCTTCCTTTAATGCTTTCACCCCCCTCTCTGTAGTGCTATATGTTCCACATGTACGTGGGTGTGAGAGCTGGAGGAGGTATTGGAGATGAGTTAGAGGACCCAGCTGGAGATCCATACGAGCTCTACCGCATCCTGTTCGACATCACCTTCTTCTTCTTTGTCATCGTCATCCTGCTGGCCATCATTCAGGGTACGTAAAATTACTTTCTCAGTATCTGCATTTATCTTAAAAAACACACAGTTCTTTGTTTTCTTCTCATGCTCCTCTAACAGCGTGTTGCACCTTCCTTCAGGTTTAATCATTGATGCCTTTGGTGAGCTGAGAGACCAACAGGAGCAGGTGAAGGAGGACATGGAGGTAAGACCCGGCTCTAACCAAACTATCTGTTGCCAACTATATTTTTGCTTCAGCTGACCAAGTAAATGCTTGAGTAAGTGACAGTATTCCCTCCCTGCTTTATACGAGTTGAGGAGCATCAACACAGGAAGCGATTTATTTGTCTCCATTGCTCTGTAGCTGACGGTTGGTCGCGAACAGAGCTTTGAACCCCGTTTGTCCTAATGCATTTACAACCCTGTCATAACTCAAATCACCAGCATCCTGTGCTCTCATTGGTAGTTCAGTTGTTTGTCTAAAAATTGAGAAAAGTTTAACTCAACTTCGAATCACCAGTGGTTATTTCACCCATCATTGCGTGAAGTTGCCGAATATCATTGACTTTAAACGGTCTCTGGTCACTATGCTGCTGGTGATGTAATAATCCTGTAGTCAGTCAATCCAACTCGAATTGTTTTTGTGCGTTTTCTTCATTAGTTAAGTTTATTCCCGTGTGCCACAGACCAACTTAATTGTCTAATTAATTGTCTATTCCTGTGAGCCACACTGTGCAGAGGAACAAAACTGGCACAAATAAATTAATGTGCTGATAAATTAACTGAGAATAAATATTACAAATAATAATTAATTTAGATTTTTTTTCCCTCTTGTTTGTCTGTAATATAATGTTTTATTGCTCCCATTGTTTTATTCTCTCAGTCGTACGACACTTTGGTCAACACTTGTTGACTTGACCTAGAATGTATGGCAAACTTTTTTCTTGTTGTTGTTGTTTTTTTGCCTGTGCATCTATTGTGCATTTGTTTCCATTTTAACTCTCAACAATTCAAATTGTTATTCATTTGTATATTCTTTTTCCTTTTTTCTTCACATATTTCACAAGGAAAAAAAAAAAGACTGTGTCCCAGAATTACATGGATAAACAATTTCATGCAGATTTAATATCTACATTTATTCTTTTATGTTTTGGGTGAATTTAACAGTCCATTATTTATTTGCTTATTTATTTATTTTTGTTTTAGTAATTGTTTTTATTTATTATTATTTTAGCAATTTTGGTCTTCAATAAAACCACAACATATGTCTTCATTACAAAAAGAATGGCATAGTATATTGTTACTTAGAAACGCCTTCATAGACAAGTACCAGCAGTCACTTTTACACTTTGTGAAAAAAATTATAGGCAGAAATCTAATTAGCAGGTTCACATAGGATGATGACAGTCGTGACTAATTTTAGATTTCATCCCCACTCATTTCTCTTCCAGACCAAATGTTTCATCTGTGGTATTGGGAATGACTACTTTGACCGGACGCCTCATGGCTTTGAAACTCACACCTTACAAGAACACAACCTAGCTAACTACCTGTAAGTACAGAAATGTGACCAAATGTAATGTGACTGAAGTTTCCCCACTTTAACACTTGTGCCCTCCTGTGTGCAGGTTCTTCCTGATGTATCTGATTAACAAGGATGAGACTGAGCATACGGGTCAGGTATGTGACCGAACACCAGTTTGTAGTATTTGGTCATTTTAAACACGATGTGCATAATCTGTCGTCTGTGACCAATCTCAAAAGAACAAAAGGAAAAACTGGAATGTTACAGACTCTTAATTTCAGTAGGTTTACTTATGCAACATTTCAAGTGGGTTGAAATGTTGCACAAGGTACAGCTTTGCTGGAGAAAGAAGCAATGCGTGGGTTTTCTTTGACTTATGATATTAAGTTGTTATGGTTGTGCAACTGAGATTCAACTTGGTTATCTATTAGATGTTCGTGTACTTTTTTTCTTATGACACAAATTTAGCGAAAGGAATAGAAAGCTTGCACTTGTTATTCCTCTAATCTGCAAAGGACTGCATTTGGCTACTAGAAGAGGATAAGGCACAAAAACAATGTAATCACTGACATGCTGTTGAGCAGACGGGACATGTAGCCACTGCACATGGGATGAATATGGGCTGAAACGATATCACAGTATCATATATCATCATAGTATTTGTTTTGTAGGGAAAATAATTATGCAAGCAAACAAGTGTTCTATTGTTTGCCGTCAAATCATCTAAAATTTGTGACACAAAGGGCCAGATTTCCTCTGTTTTAATATGATAGTGCAATTGCAAAATTGTAGTGACGGGAAGGAAAGGTTCTGTGGCTAATCTACTTACAAGCCACCAATTTATGAACAAGAATGTAGTCAGTTCATTCATTGGTCAAAAACAGGCAGACCTGATGAGGGAGTGCGAGCGAGTGACTAATGTACTAACAAAAACAATACATAAAAACAGATTTTATACTTGTTCCTCTCTGAAAAATAAGACAAACTTTGAACATTTTGGAAGGTGTGCGTCCCGTTGCATCTGGCATAAGTAACATCATACCAACAGTAAAATATGGTGGTTGTGTGATGGTCTGGGGATGTTGTGCTTCCTCGGGACCTAAAAGACTTGCTGTGGTAAATGAAACCATGAAATCAGTTGTTTACCAAAACATCCAGGTTCTTCTTCAGCTGGTTCACATTTTAGAAGGAGAATCAATATGTTTCTCATATAAGGGAGAAATCTTCTGCTAGAAATGACTGGAGACTGTGTTTGGTCCTGAGGTCTGAGACTCAGGTGGAGCACAGGATTCATCAAGAGGAGGGCTGCGTCATGATCCCATTCCACTGTATGAAAATTAAATCCGTGTAACAGCTGATCTGCTGTGATAACAATGAACACACAGACAATTTATTAGGTACACGTTGCTAGTACCAGGTTGGACCCTCCTTTGCCAACAGATTTTGTTCCATATTGACTTGATAGCATCACACAGCTGCTGCAGATTTGTCAGCTACAGATATGACTCTCCAGTTCTCAGTGCTGTATTGGATTGAGACCTGATAACATTAGAGGCCATTTCAGTACACTGGACTCATTGTTATGTTCAAGAAACCAGTTTAAAATGACTTGGGCTTTGTGACATGGCATGATACGCTGTTAGAAGCAGCCATTAGAAGATGGGTACCCTGTGGTCAGTGACACATTTGCAGGATAGACATGGTTAACACTGATACTCAGGCATGCTGTGGTGTTAAAATATCTTCCACACTATTACACCATCGACACCAGCCTGACCCACTGATATGAGGATAGGACGCATACTTTCACATTGTTTATGCTAAATTCTGACCTAGTATCGAAATATTGCAGCAGAAATCGTCTTGAGTCATTGCCATGTGATTGACAAATTAGATATGTGTTCATGTGCCTAAATGCACATTGCTTATATTTTCTGCATGCTGTGTGACACCGTAGATAATTATTACAGTTGATATTACATATCGTAACATTCAGACATTAATCAAACAAACTAACACGGTCTCATTATTATATTAATAATTCAGTATGGTATGTAATACCATAGGAGTCCAAAAAAAAAAGAAAGTGTGTACACTGTTGATAAAAGACAAATAGAGACGTCTGTATAATATATTGATGTCTGTGTAGAAAAGTGACTAAGCTTAAACACTGCAAACTGCTCCACTCCCTTATTAACAAGATGCATCTATGTGTCTTGTATTGGGATTATTAGTTAATCCATTTCATGTGGGACCCAACTCTAAAAATGCAGCAAAGAGTTCCAGGACAAATTCTGGCAGTGCACTCCCAGCTTTAAGGCATCCACCTGTGCAAGTTACGCACCCATTCTCTCAAACTCTTCCTTCTCATTTCAAATAAATGAACACTCCTAGAGGCAACTATCGCAGCCACATCAAGTTCAAAATAAGACACGCTTTTTTTCTATGTTGGCATGCATACATGCAATAAGGCCAGCCACACAAACACCTGTGTCCACGTCTTTCACTTGCAAAGGTGACTCTGCACCTCTTTAGTAAAGCTTAACACCAAAGGAGGTTTTTGTGCTGACGCAGATTGTAGGTAAATCTAGCCCTAACAGTTTTCTGAGGACAAAGGTCAGCAAGACTGAACAGTACAAAAAAAAAAAAAAAAGAGCTTGCCATATTACTTGAAACGGTTAACTGTGACTGAGTATAAATGAAACTATGTGCAGTTGTGGCCCCTTTAAATCATTCCCTTCCCTTTTCAGGAGTCATACGTGTGGAAGATGTACCAGGAGAGATGCTGGGACTTCTTCCCCACTGGAGACTGCTTCCGTAAGCAATATGAGGACCAGCTGGGTTAGAGCGGGCCGCCTCGTCTGCTGCTCTGAACCCCAATCTCTACTTTGCTTCTACCTGGAAAAAGACATTGAACTTGACTTCACCCTGTTACCAAAACACACACCGTCAGTGTCGAAAAATGTAAAGAGGAAAAAAAATAAAAAAAATTCTGAATTCTGACACAAACGCAAAGCATAACGACTCTAAGACTTACAAGTGACAATTGGACATTTCGGGTTTGTGTGTTCTTCGTTGTTACTGAAATAGTCTCCTGCCACTACACGTCTTTTATGCAAATAATTCTTTTAATTCTGATTCACATTGCCTTTTTTCACTTGCTTAACCCCAACCTGCTGCACAATTTGTTGTTTGTAGACATCTGATAATTGTGAAGGGTTACAGCATGACAAATGAATGTCTGAATATGCACAATTTCTAGATTACCGCCAGGATGTTAGTGTCACTTCCTACCCAAACCACAAGTGAATGGATGTGTGCTGCTAGAAATGATCTAGTTAACATCCAGTGAAAACAATCCAGTGAAATGAGTGAGACCTGATTTGCCTTTCAAAGCTGGTTCAAACCTGTCTGATGACATTAAGATGGTTCTTCCAGGACCAGAGACAACTCTCACTTTAGGTGTTTATCAAGTGCCGATGTGCCTTACGAGAAAGGAAAAAAAAAAAACTATGCAAAAGAGAGAAAAAAAATCATTTTTGTCCCTCCTAACACAAGCAGTGCTCTGTTCTGGATTAGCTATAAGCAAATTTAGGTAAAGCTAGTTTTGTGGCTTTTACATTTAAAAAAGAGAAAAAGAAATATTTGTTGTATAATATCTAGATGATCCTTGTGTAAAATGTTGCTTAGTTTGGTTTTGTTCCTGAACTGTGGTGTCCTGCCCACCTGCACTTCTTTCTACAGTAGAGGAACCCCACAACAAACGGACAATTAAACAGCAAAACTTGGTTTGAGAATTTATTGATGACGAAACTGGTTACCTGCTCTTGTCTGGCCATTTATATGTATGTAGTAGCTTTGGTAAACTGCATTTCTTTTTTGATGAGGGGGAGGAAATGAATAAAGTAACTGACGCAGTGAACCAAACGTGTCATCTGTGACCTCTTTCACCACCCGTCTGTCACCATTCCTCTGAAGGTAACACTCCAGAGTCAAACAGGGTGTGCTCCAGGAACATTTTGACACACACTCACAAATGTTCGAGATGTACTGTCCCAACTTCTACACCTCCAAAACAAAACACATCTTCTCTCTTACACCAAAGGGGGGAAAAAGGAAGGAAAAAATCAGGTCCATGTGAAACGAGGAAGCATCATAAACTTCCAGGTGGATGTAATTTTTCAAAGGATGGAAGTTGAAGTGATTGAACTGCCATGGCCAAGTTTCCTGAGGGTCAGGAGATCATGCTGTCGAGCCAGTCCTCCAGGTCCTCCTCAGTCATTTCCTGTTTGATAGGTGCAGACTGTGGAGGCACGACGTCTTTGTCCTTCACCTCCTTCATCTTCTTCTCTTCTATTGGCTTTGGTGTCGCATCTTTCACTTCCTCACATTCTGCAGATTAAAAAAACATGATGGGAGACACATTTTTAGTCTTTCCTCTAAACTTACCTTCTGCTAAGTAATTTTAACTTTATTATCTGTGCTTCAATTACACCAGATGTGAATATTGCAATCATCCAGCACCTCTAAAACTCTGTAACATATTTATATTTAACATATTAAAAATGTAAAAGAAATTCTGTGTGGTATGAATCTCTGTTTTTAGAGTTATGAGCCAGTATGTTTTCAGTGCAACTGAAGAATTTGCTTTCAAGAAAATTTCTTAATCTGCTGTACTCTTGCAGTAATAGCTGGATATTTTTCAACATAGTAAAGAACAACCTGCTTATTCTTTATATTTTTTAGCAATAACATTGGGCTTTAAACATTGCCCAAAGTAACAATTTTTCTTCTTTTTTTTTTTCTTGTCAGCAAGAAAAAAAGGTGGAAGTTATCATCCTTGGTAACTGATTAGCAATTAGTACAAAATAAGAAAAAAACAAGGTTATTATATAGTCATGTAACACTGAACTGAAACTAAATGTGAAAAAAAATCCTAAAATTGTAGTATTTTTAAATACTTTAAAACATTGTATTATTTACACACTTGGGTGTCCATGTTGCCTTCCCGCCCGGCAGGGTGACAGCAATAACCCATCAGTCTTTTATGGCTGAGGGGTAAAAACTTAACTAAAATAAAATGAAAATATGTAGGAAAGATCCTTAGTGTTAGCATTTGTTAGTTTGGTAAAAAACATTTTATTACATTTTGCCTAATGAGGCATTGATGGCCATGTTTATTAAGACTCTGGATGTCTGTGAGTCAAATGCTAAAAGACTAAAACGCACACTGAAAGCAATAAACCTAAATTAAAACTGCACAATTTCAAACAATGAAAAACTAAAGTGAAACAAACAGAAAAAAAATCTGCTCTGCAAACTACCTGAAACTAAACAGAATTAAAAAACAAAACATCAAAGTGAAATAAAAATAAAAACTAATTAGAAAATACAAAATTATAATAACTCTGTTAAGAAACATTATCTGAACACAGACTTGTTTAGGCCCTTCATATATGATTATTTCCATTTTTACTGAGTCTAATTTAATATCCTCCTACTTCAAAGTGTTTATTCGACCTAGTCAATGAATGGAAAAGTTTAGGTGCCAAAGTTTCACAATGGCCACTTTTAAGGTTAAACCGCTAGCATGCTATGTTTTGTTTATTCTTTCCAGTTAAGAGATTACGATCTCACGCACCCGTCACGAAGATATGTGTTGTGCAAGACAAAGTAAATATACAGTACATATTATTAATGAATTTCTTTCTTTACAGTAAGCTAACCAAAGCTCACCATTCTCCACACAGACTCAAGAACGACATTAATCTTCTATATTTCTCCCAGGCTCTCCCACATTGCTTAACATGCAGGGACAGACTATCATTAAATATACTTGCCCTTCTCTGTAACAGTGCTCTCCATGACAGGCTGGTTTTCCGCATCACCTGACACTGGTTTCTGTAAGTTGAGCAGCTTGTCCAGCTCTTCATCAGCATCATCCACTGGAGTCTCAGCGGCAGCAGCCGAGGAGGAAAGCTGCAAGCCTGAGCCCCCCACTGGGTTTGCATCCACGGGGACTTTCTGGCTGATGCTGAGGCTTTTTGAAGCTGTGGATGGAGGTGTGAATTTGGACATTTTTGCAACTTCCTGCTTAGGTGCAAGAGTCATAGCGGGCAGCTCTGCTGGTGTTGAGACCTGAAACATCAGGGTAAAGTAAAAAAATAAATGCTTAGTGTCATGAATGTCTCTAAAACAAACACAAAGATACAGAAGGCATTTTTTTTTCTCAGAAGGTAATCAACACAGTGTATTAATCTACTGGGTGAAAATAACCTGACGTATCAATAAATACAAAAAGGTCAGTCTGTTGTTTTTATATCCATCCATCCTCTACCGCTTATCCTTTTCAGGGTC
>VVHJ01003634.1:11715-27922 GCA_015107715.1 Tylochromis polylepis | reverse complement strand
CCAAACGCAAGACACTCGGACGGAGGAGTAAACTCAAAACACAGCTTTATTGCTGGGAAAAACTCAGGTGCAGAAAACTCAAAAAAACATAAACTTGCAAAACCTAACTAGAAACTGCAAACCAATAACTAAACACTAAAACACCTGGAAACGAGGGACAAAGCTCTCAGGGAGCACAGAGGGGAAAACCACACAGCATGAAGAGGGTACAACACGACACAGGGCAAGGAAAACACAGGGCTTAAATACACTCAGGGATAACGAGGGAATGGGACACAGGAGGAGAGCACAGCTGGGAGTAATTAAGCAAGACAAGGGGGAGCAAAACTAGACACACTGACGAGAGACATGAAACTACAAAGTAAAACAGGAAGCACATGACAGAGACACGGACTCGACACTAAACAAGGGAACACAGAGCACAGGGACAGAAGTGACACACAAGACATGGCTGGGGAACAACATAAATCATAATACATAATCAAAGAACATTATTTAAACAAATACAAAACACCGGGTCACTGACCCAGTACCATGACAGTTATTTCACTAGTTTTTTGCTTGTAGCTAGGTCAGTGTAACTACTGGTAGCAATAAGGTATTATGTGGAGCCTACAGAGGTTGCACAGGTAGTTCAGTTCCTCCAGGATGGCATACAACACAATACGATCAATTGGCAGAAGGTTTGCTGTGTCTCCCAGCACAGCCTCAAGAGCATGGAGGAGATTCCTTGAGAGCTGGACAGGCCTGTAGAAGGTCCTTAGCCCGTCAGCAGGAGTAACTGCTCAATTGTGCAAGGAGGAACAGAATGAGGATTACAGAATAACCTCCAAGCAGACCACTGGTGTGAACATCTCTGACCAAACAATCAGAAACAGATGTCATGAGGGTGGCTTGAGGGCCTGATGTCCTCTAGTAGGCCCTGTGCTCACTGCCCAACACCATGAAACACAATTGGCATTTACCATAAAATACAGGAATTGGCAGGTTCACCACTGGCGCCGTGTGCTTTTCACAGATTAGAGCAGGTTTAGCCTGAGCACATGTGACGGACATGAAAGGGTCTGGAGAAGCCTTGGAAAATGTTATGCTTCCTGTAACAATTTTCAGCATAACTAGTTTGGTGGTGGGTCAGTGATGGTCTGGTGAGGCATATCCATCAAGGGACACGCAGACTTCCACAGGCTATGCAACGGCACCCTGACTGCCATTAGGTATCGGGATGAAATGCTTGGACACATTGTCAGACCCTATGCTGGTGCAGTGTGTCCTGGGTTCCTCCTGGTGTACGATAATCCCCAGTCTCATATGGTGAGAGTATGCAGGCAGTATAGTAGGCTTGTATTTGTCACCCTCATCATAACAAAAATAATTGACTTGACTTTCATTAATATGCATGACAATAATAATACTACTAACATAACTCATTAAATTAGCTATGTGTAGGGTCATCTCTAAAATTATAGTTGCAATATTCCAATATGAAGTTTTCAGAAATTCACTTCAGAAGTTTTTATGAATGGTAACAATGCTGAGGCTGTCTTACTGTGGTAAAATGAACAATGCAGGAGATGGCGATGATGAGAAGCCCGATGATAACTGAGGCAATAGCCACGTAGAGCGCGTTCCTGCCCAGCCGCTTGGAGCCATCATAGTCCCCTCTGTAATAACTGCTTCTAGACTGGAAGAGAGAAATCGCCGTAAAGCATAAAAACTCACCGGCAAACCTGCTCAAAATGCTTCTCCTCAAAATGTTAAGTGGCACACAGAGCTCTCTAAAAAGTCTGTGAAATTCCTCTTCAAAAGTTTCATCAGTGGCTTATTTTAAATTTGCCAAGTGAAAGTTTATTTCCATCAACAGGCAGCATGAAAATTTAATTTAATTTCCAGTGAAGATGAAGTAAGTTTGTTTGATGGGCAGAGCAGGTGTCTGTGTGACTGGGTTACATCTTAGGGTCCAGCACATCAGAAGTGTAAGCGTTACATTTAAAGCAGCCTGGACAAGAACATGTTTCATTTCTCTCTGACTCATTATTTCCTTAATATGAGAGCAGTCTTACACAGAGGTGTGGGCAATTAATTCTCCCAAGGGGCCACATGACACACTGGAACTGTTGTGGAAGGCCACAGCAATAAGCTGAACTCTGCTCAGTATTTATCTCTTTGCAAACTGCTACTGGTAAGAGTAGATGTTACTATCAGTCCTTAGTTGCGGGCTCTTGGGAAAATTAATTGCCCACCCCTGGTCTGACATGGTCTATTAAAACCCCATCAGCTGATCTAATTTTTATAGTTTATACTTACCATGATAGAGAAGACCAAGGCCACAATGTTGACAGGGTACGCAGGACAAAAGCACGTAAAAATGGTCAAACAAAGGTAGCTTTGAAGAGGAGGTGGTGGTTCCTCTAAATATCCACAGTCAAAAAATGTGCTCCCACTTAAGGAGCTCTTTAACTGTGGATTTAGCACTCCAAGTGCCATCGAATCTGACAGCGAGTGGTGAAAACAGAAATTTAAAAATGTTACAGAAAAACAGAAGCTAAAAAAATGTTCTAAATACAGCAACTTTTAACTTTGGAAAAAAATAATGAAACCCAAAGCTTAAAACTCAGCTTGATAAGTCTGGTCTTGTATACTGGGTCTAATCCTTCCACAAAGCTGGGGAAAAATGAAGTTTGTAGGGAGAGAAGGCGAAGCAGAGAGGTGGGAGAGGATCACTAACCCTGCTGGCCTCCATCCAGAACTCTGACCCTGATAGAAGTGTGAGAGATCAGACTCTGTTTACCACTGCTGGCAGCCCACACAAACACAGTCACTGCACTGTGAGCACGACACATGCACAGAGATCCTGATGAAATAATGCACCCCCTTTTTTAGTTTGTTGGGTTAAAGAACGTGAAAACACAAACATGCATATGGGAGCAAGTCCTTCAGGCATATTCACTGTATTTTTTTACTCTGTCAACTCTATCCACTTTAAGTAGCTTGAAGTAGCGACTCTCTACACAGAAAACAGTGGCCTTGCTCATCCTGACCATGCAGTTTTGGTGAAAGTAACATGTCACTGGCTCAAATTTGATACTGAAGGGAAGTGTTTGGATACTTGAACTAGGACTCACCAAAATCAGGAGTTTCATAGACCACAGGTAAAAGTGGATGCAGCCAATGTGATGGTTTCTGAGTACCTATTTCAAAGTCACAACTTTGCCATTGCGGTCATCTTAATTTTGGAGAGCCAGAAATTACCATATTTGATACTGTGTAAAAGTCTTGAGTCAGCCCTCATCTCTTTTTATTTTGCCAGGAAAATGTGAAACATTTGCAATGATATACTGAATAATCTGCGAACATAAATGGAAATACAGTTTATAAGGCAAAAGCAGACTTTGTACAATTCTAACAAGCTTGAAAGTCAATATATTTGGTATGACCTCCTTTATTCTACAACACAGCCTGAACTCTCTTAGTCAAGACTTCTTTTGTTTCATTAAGTAGTCTACAGGAGTCTTAATGGAGTCAAAATGTGACTTTACCTTTCTGCACTCGTAGTTCCATCAAGTGTGACAAGATCTCCAACACCACTGGCTGAAATGTAACCCCAAACCATGACAGATGGTTGAAGACACTCACTTTTGGACCTCTCTCCTCACCTCCTCCATACATAATAATAATTTAAACCAATTGGACCTGTTGCCACTGATTTTCATACCAGTTGTCTTTTCTCTGTTTTCCGTCCTTAAGAATGGCTTCTTGACAGCCACCCTTCTACTGAGACCGTTTCTGATGAGGCTTCAGTGAGCAGTAGATCATGATGTATCTCTCAGGTCCTGTGTCAGGCCTAGGTTGGATTGTTTCTTATGGACATGACTTTCGGGTATTATTCATCTGCTGTAGATAGTTTTTAGGCCACTTCTTTTTTTGTCCTCCACTTGACCACTTTCAACAAATTTTTGACAGACATGGAGCACACCATGTGGAGATATGCCAAGTTTTCAGATAATAGCGACTTGGGAATAACTGTATCGGTGCTAAAATACTTCTATGCCTGTCAATCTATGTTATCTTCAGTATTTTTTATTGAGTCAACTAAAGAAATAGGAACGAATTATGTGTTTTCATAAGTTCTCTGTCACGTGTAGACTCATCACTGGAGTTAGGTGGAGTTTATATGCTCAAATGATTCACAGTCCAGTGTTTAGTAGCTTAAATTAACAACACAGACTAAAATGGTTTTTTTGCACCAGGCTGCAAACATGTTTATCCCTACTGTAAGGTTGTGCATTTGATTAAGGGAGCGAATCCAGTCTCAAATGGCCATTCCAAGAACTGCAACTTTTGGCACTTGTGCTTCATTTTTCGGCCTCAGCGGTTGAAGTTTGGCAGTTATCTACATCGACTATTTGTGCCAGTGTACCAATTTAAAAGGAGGCATTTGCACTGAAGATTTCAAACATGCTGGTCAGTTCACATGACTCCAGTGTGCATGTGAACAAATGTTGGGTTAAATAAAAAAATACAGGAGTCACAAACACTTTAGAATAATTTATTAGGATTTTCAAATTGAAACTGTCAGGAAAAAAAAAAACAAAGAAAAAAAACAGAAAAAAGAAAAGCATTGCTGTAAAGCTTGGCGGGGGACAGCCCAAATCTTAAACTTTAACTGAGCTCATGTAGAGCTACAAACTCCATTCAAAGCATTGGCCCTTTTCCTTACAACAGCACAACAAAAGACATCATTAAAATCATTATACAAGGGGAACAAGATCTCAAAACAGAAAAATATAGTTTCTTTTTTTTCTGAAAATAAGTCTTAATGCCGCAGAATTATCCACTTGTCGTCTGCTATTACCAATAATAGTACTATTTTCATTTGTAAGGTAAAAAATAACTTATTGCTTTATTGTAAGTTAAAAAGTTACAGTGTTGGTGTCCAGCAGTAGTTTTTTTTTTTTTTTCTTTTATCATATCCCAGCCTGTCTGACAGAGGAACTACTGGCTGGATCAGGAAGTTTTCTGCTGTGCTGAACATCAAACAGGCTGCAGCAAGAAGGCTGAACAAACAGGCTACTTGTTTTTGCAAAGGTTGAATTTGTTCCAGCTTTTTGACTTTTCCTGCCAGCCAGCGCCGTCTTGTACTGAGGCCCTCGTATCAGAGCCGACTGGGAACGAGACCCTGTTCCATTTCTGGTTCCCTGCCCAAAACCCTGTCTGTTCACCACCACACTGAGCAGCAACTATATATAAACAGTTATCTGTTGGTTCCAGAGGAGCACAAATTTATTAAAACGAAGTGTGGAATGGGAGCGAGTCAGGGGGGAGAAGAGCAGATGAACCAAAATGGAGCAGGGCAAACGTTTTTTTTTTTCAGTACCAAAGGAAAAAAAGGCAATCAAAACGCTCCTTCGCTGACGAAAGTAGTTCCATATTACACCTTGATGTATGCGCACAAACACTCACTCGCACGCACGCACGCACACACGCAGACGCAATCACATGCACCTTCAATAGTGATAAGAGGAAAGAACATGATCGTGATTTTTCTACAACTGCTTCTCTGAGAATGTCCTTCATTTGTTTGACACGGTGGAGAACACCGCATAAAAGAATTTTCTTAAAAGAAAAATAAAAAATTAAACAAACAAAAACATTAAGAAGAGAAACGCGCAAAAAAATATATATATATAATATTTTCAAAAATCAGGAAGTCAAGTCAAGCCCCGAATCGCCTGAAACCCCTTATTTCTCCTGTTTTAAAGTTGTTAATCATCCGTAGTCCCATCATGGTTTTATAAACTGTTTTCCGCGAAGACGCAAGAGACAAATTTGCTTATTTTCTCTTTTTCTTTTTTTGAAAGACATAAAGCAAACAAACAAAAATATGACCTGGTAACAACAACAAAAAGTGTCAACTGAAAAAAATATGTCAGACAAGCTCCTGGAAGTTTATTCGCCAACAGCTATCCTGGATAGCATTGCGCTGAAGTGACGCTGGAGTGGACTGCCCCACAGTGTACACAGAATGGCGTATGCATACCCATAAAAGTAGTGAGATGACCGCAGAGAGTAGTAAATGACATCCAGTCAAATTGCTGTTAACCCTTTTCCAAACCAACCAATGACATGCCAGCCGGTTCAGTGACCCCTCCCTCCCACCCCCACCCTACCTCACCCAATGTCTATGTACAATATTTTACAGGAAGACATAAAAACATTGCTTTAAAACCAATTACAGAATAAAATACCTTACAGATTATTATGTCAATATTAATAACAATATTACAAAGGGGTTTTTTTTGTTGTTTTTAAAGACTACCAAAATATACATTTAACTTTTGTTGTTTTTGTTGGTTGTTTTTTTTTTCCCTTCATGTTTCCGTGAGACTCGAGTTAAAAAAGGACTGTGTTGGATTTGTTCTTCCTTTGTTAAAAACTGCTTTGAAACCCATCTCATCTCACACGGCTTTCTTTTTTTTTTTTCCTTCTTTCTGCTTCTGTTAACATCAGCACAACAGCTGGGAAGGATTCATGATGGAAGTGAAGTTTAAAATGACAATAATAAAAACTCAAAATAGTTGTCTGTGTCTTTGTCAACGATGACAAATGTTTCCTCAGAGATTTTTTTTTTTTTTTTTTCAGTTTCTTTTTCTCAGCTTCAAAAGGAAAAAAATGGATAACTGAGGGGGAAGAGGGGGTGGGCTCTAGTTATTATACTACATGATGAGGACAAAAGAGGAGAAAACAGGGAAGTTATGTTGAAGTGAGATTAGTACAGCAGAAACAAGAGTTCTGGATTTAAAAAGATATTCAGTCGGTGGGCGGAGCCATATGGAGCCAGGAGAGCCCAGTAGAGAGCCGGTGGCCGGCCAATCAGGTTGTGCCATCAGTGGGCAATCAGCATTGTGATTGGCTCATCAGCAGAGGAGACGCCCTCCCATCCCTCGGTGACCTGAGACTTCTCAGTGGTAGCCATTAGTGAAGGCAGTAGCAATCAGAGGACCCTGAGGACACACACACACACACATATGGAGGCAAGGATGAATACACTTCTAGCATCTTTGTCAACACACGTGTGCATTCATGCATGCATGTAACTCTGAGTGAGTTGGTGGGTGAGGAGGGGGCGTGTGACCTACCCCTATACCGTGGCTGAACCCTGTGCTGGGGGCGGGGCTAGCTGCACTGATGTAGCTGCTGACTCCTGAGTCCTGATTGGCTGCAGCATACAGGTCAGCCATTGGTCCAGGGCTGCTGGTGCCCAGGAAGCCAGCTGTGCGTGAAGGGGTGGAGCCTGAGAGGCAGGAGAGACAAGTCAGTCTTAAACACTGGAGGGTTTTCTCACACACACACACAAACACACACACACACAAAAACATGCACATGTCTAAAAATATTCTTTTATTTCTCCAACCAGGCCATCACGCACACGCTCATTGTGAGTAAGGCGAGCATGCAAATTTGCAAACACGCACACACTTCTGCTGTTCTCACACTTTCACAGACAAACAGGGACATACCTCTAACTACCGCGGCGGCTGCTGCAGCTGCTGCCATTGGTCCATATGCAGTCAGGGGAATGGCTGAGGATTACACAACAAACAAAACTGTCACACAACTCGTTGTGGCTCATATGTCACGATCTATAGCTCAGTGTGGCTGAACTGAGAGCTGACCCAGAGATCTGACATGTCATTTAAATACAACTGGTGTAAGGTTTAATGATCAAACATCCTATAGCATCTGGCTTTAGACGCATTAAATAAGACATAAAATGATGGCTAAAATCAAGGAGGATGGCGTTTCCAAGTAAAGATGTGAGTACAACTCAGAGCCACTAGATGTCAGTGTAAAGGCACAGCTGCTCGTAGATCAGGGGCTGCATGCACAACACGTCCAAAGGCTAAAAGTATTTACTGGCAGAGTTAGGAACAACCTAAAAGCTTTTAGCCCAATATATCATTATATCTTGTCACCTATGTCAGAAACAGCCCTCAAAGCAAAGCTCTTTAGATTGTTTAGTGTACATCCATAAATCCCTGCATCAATTTCCTTAACTGCTTATCCACTTGAAGGTCGATGGGAGGCTGTAGCCCACCCTAGATAACTTTGGGCAAGAGGCATGGTAGACCCTGGGTAGGTCACCCGTCAGTGGGTTGGAAAAGAGAGACGGACAATCACACACTTTTACATTCACACCTACGGCCAATTTAAAATCACAGATTAACCTAACATGCATGTCTTTGGACTATGGGAGCAGACAGCATGCAAACTCCACACAGAATCCAGTCGGCCAGGAGGTCTGAGCCGGAAACCTTCTTACTATAACAGTGCTAACCAATCACTGGGGTTCCATATTTTTATTTTTAATAACATTGTGAATTCAATTTGACCTTGTTTTAAACCAGGACTTCGTTTCTGCCTGCTGCTGGATTATTGTATGTACATAGGCAGACTATTTCATAAAGCTCAAATTAAATCTAAATCTGATTTAAAATGTAAAAGTAAGCAGGCTTGTAGAGCCAGACACATCTTTGGGTTGTGCTGCTTTTGTTTTTAAGAAGGGTCCCAGTGATTCAGGGTAACTGCATTTAGTAAAGCTGGGCTTAGTAGTTTAATTTGGCTTTCTGCTGCTAAAGAGTTTTGGGTTTTCTCTCTGGGTTCTCGGAGGGGTGTGGCACCACTCACCTGCCAGCTCAGGAGGGTGGGATGATGTCAGGAGGGGGGTCCTCTCTAAATGGAATTCTAGAAACAGAGAAGAAACAGAGAAGATCCAGAGAGAGCGAGAGAGAGAGAAATGTCTTTGTAAATCGTCGCCATCCACCAGCCAGACTACAAACGCACACAGAGACAATGTCAACATAGACGCACGAGCACAGAAAGTCAAAACAAACAAAAAAAAAAGAAAAGAAAACCTACTGTAAGGACAGGCAGGAAGGTGGGAGCAAAGGAAAAGGAGGGGCGATACGGCCAATTGAATGGGGCTTACATAAGCAGATCAAATAAACAGAGAAGAATATAAGAGGAAGAAGGGTCAATATCACAAATGAAAGGCAAAAAACATCAATAACTAACATTTGAAACAGAAGACAATGTTTCAGAAAGTGCAGAGGGTTTAAGTTACAGACAAGAGCACTTTAAAATCACTCTTGCTGCAGCTGGAATGAAGGCGGCATGAAACGTGAACCTGCGCGCGCACATGAGCATCTAGCCACGTGGCCGTTGCTGTTCATACATGTTTCGCCTCCCACTGTTAAATTGTTGGCATGCCGCAGCCTGTAGCCTTTACTCTGTCCCTGTCTGCAGACCTAAAGAGAGTCAGTGAGCTGTGATCGAGGTTTATGCAGACGTACCTGGGAACTGGTAGGTGTATCCGGGTGCGATACCGGAGTAACTGCGGCTGGTGTAGGTAGCAGTCTGAAAACCTGGATAGCCTGTTGGAGAGAGGAAGAGAGAAAAAGGATTAATTGACTTGGCTGTATAAAGGCGTATGATGGCAAACTCAGAAAATGAGTTTTAGGGGAGACTGCTTGGTGTGTGAGCAGAAATCATGATGAGTACACATGAGCAGATCTAGCCATCTGATCTATCCAGGTTTATTTTTGGAACCAACTCAAGAGTGCAGTCATACATTCACCTGCTGTAGTGGCAGTTAGCTAACCGATCTCCTATAAGGTAATTTCCTCTGCTCTTGTACAACTGAGTGCAGCTACTAAGGAGTTACAGTAAAGATGGCTATTATTAACTACTGAGTGCTTTAAGGTCATTTATTTGATTTTGCTTTCACTCATCCGGGGTTCATTTTAATCAACCTCTGAATATTTTGAAATTTAAGGCGAAGCTCCGGACACTTGGCGATCCAGGCGCACACATTATCTTAACGTCAGCGGGAAATGGGGTCATTAAAGATGAATTACACATGAGCCAGACCTGGTAGTATGAGTCACTGACATTTACAGGCCCTTACTGAGATTATGTATTACGATCTGAAAGCTGCCAGTAGAGGGAGTCAAACAACCACAAACTGCAGTTGATGTAGCTCTTGGTTTGATTTCTCAATGAGGATCTCTTCAAACTGTATATTTACTCCAGTGTGTGGAGCCCTTCAGTCTGTGACCTCTAAATATTCAATAAATCACAGAGAATAACGTCAGGCAAAGCCAGGAAGATGCGTTTAGCTCACGTAGCCTAAATATTTTTGGACAGATGGTGCACCTACAATATGATATTTCATCATTTTTAAAGCAGCTCCTTTAGTGTGAATGAGGGAATCTAAGAAATGTGTTCAAATCTGTTCATAATACTGATCCTGATATACTGCTGAACCATTGTCTGCTAAATTAATGCACAGACAGCATTTTCAAGGCACTACTGAAATTTGAGGATAAGTCTATATTGTGATTTGGTTGTTTTTCTGTTATTTCTGATCAGCAACACATGTAGAAATATGTCTCGTGTCAGTGTTATTCCACGTTCTAGATGTCTGAGTTTATTCTCCTGTCACTTTTTTGAGTATTTTTAAAATAAATACAATCTAAAACTATGTTACACACACATACACACATAATCTGTTATTTCAATCTTCATAAAGAAAAATGGTGTCAATCAGTGTATCAGTATGCACTCGATTAACAGTGATTTTTTTCATATACTGCATTTGCTGTTTGTTTAATACTTTACCTAACATGCCAATGCCCAGCATAAAAGCATCCATCCCGTAGGGCATCACCCTGGAACGGCCTCTGGCTGAGCCCGTCGGCGTCATCACCTCCTTGGGCTGGGCTTTCTTGCATTCCACCTGAAGCAAAGAAAACAGGGAGTTAGTAAAAATAATACTGAAATAAAGACACAACAGATACGCAACATGATTCGGTCTAACAGTTGGGACACTGGGAACAAATCCCTACACCACTGAGTAAACCACGCTCCAAATATTTTTTACAGCTCACGTCCGTACCATTTTGTTGTTGATCTCATGGAAGTGGATCTCACACACTTTCTCAACCACATCTTCATTCTCAAAGGTAACAAAGCCAAAACCTGGAAAAGAGCAAAAAAAGAAAAAACTCTTAGAAGTTTTTCTTAAAACTTCCACCTTTACATAGTCTCTGGATATGAATGGATATAATGAGATGGACGAACGAGCACAGTTATCAGAAAACAAGTGATCACTTTAATGTTTCCCTCTCGCTCTGAACCAGCAACCCAAAGAGCTGAGGCCAACCTCACAGGTCTTGCTTGTCAATCAAGGTGTTAGCATCATAGGGGATAGGGCATGGTTAGCTAAAACCTCTAACTCCACCCAGCTCTTTTTTTTCTCCCTCCTTCCCCACTTCTCTCAAGTTAGATACTGACTTTGTATAAACAACACAGAGGGAGGCAAGAGCAAGGAAAGACAAATTTAAGAAAAATTTGTTTGGTTGGTCTTTTTTAGCTAGATCACCAGAGCCAATGACTCCATCGTGGTCCCACTTAAGTGTATCAGCAACAACAACTCTGGGTACGCACCTCTATGTCTGTTGGTTGTTTTGTCAAACATGAGCATGGCATCATCGACCTGTGAGAACAAAGCACAGAATAGATGAGCTCGGACATCTTAACACACACACACAGACACGCACACGCGCGCGCACATCATTACACAGCATGGGGTGCCATTGTCCCTCTTTAGCATCGGAGTAAGAGGGGAAAACAGATGGAGAGGGTGGAGGGCAGAGACTTGGGCGGGGTGACAGGTGACAAAGGAGAGAAGAAAAAAGAATGGAAGGGTGAGAGGGGAAGAGAGCGACAGGGGAAAACGGGGAAAAGGGTTCGCCGTGTAAAAAAATAAAATGAAATGCAATATATCAGCGGCAAAAAAGAGGAGCTGAATGTCCCCCATTCTTCGCTCTGCCTCCGTCCTTCGCCTGAGTTCTCACAAACTCTGTCCCGCTCTCGCCCCTCTTTTCTTTTGCTTTCATTCGTTCACCCTCGCTGTCTTTCTTTCCCTCTCTGCAAAGTTTACTATTCCCATGGAGACCCTGCAAAGAATTTCAATTAGAAGAATTCACCCCCCACACACCCCCACTCCAGCTCATTTCAATGGCTGGAGAGAAAAGAGAGGGAGGAAAAGCATGTGGCAGAAAAGAAGAAGGGCTGATAAATAATGCTGTGATGAATAACGGCAATAAAAAGATTGATAAAAGTTAAAAGTCTTGATGGCAGGTAGGAAGCCTGCCAGTGAGCATTCTGGATTATAGAGTAGAGAACAAAGTGAGCTGAGTTTTTTGTCAGCACACTCTCCTTTTATTCTCCCTCCACTTTCCTTTTTGCACTCACTCCACTGCCCTATTCATATTCCACCTCCTCCCCTCTTTTTTTTTATCCTGTTCCCTCCCTCCCTCGTCCTTCACTGGCAGGAAAGTTAGCAGCTTCTGACGGCATGAGGAGACACACGGAGAAGCCAAGGCCTGGGATTAAGGTGGAAGTAAAAACTTTCACATTTTCAGTCTTTAGCAGCAAAAAAAAAAGAAAGAGTAATTGCCAAAAAATCTGCACAGCACACAGAGACGCATGAGTATGACTGCATGGTAGTGGTGAGCGATACAGCCTTAACATTATATTGCGATTATTTCAAGAAAACATGTGATAACAATATATTAAAAAAGAAGACTGAACAACGTTGTGTCGATGCTCGCAGCTTGCAGGCGGCAGCATTTGTACGTGTAAGTAAATGAATGGCATTTACCAACCTTCTTTTCCAATGAGCTGCTGTCACTGATGATACACTTCCTAATTACAAGTGTGAATCTATTGAAACAAGGTGCCAGCAGCAGCTGCAGGAGCGTTACAGTGCAATGGTAGCGACACAGCAGTACATACAGTGACACAGCAGAAATTCAAATGTGAGCACAAAACTAGCCCAGGTTGTGTTATCCCTGGGACATTTCAGTGAAAGTGTAAAATAACTGCTTCATTCTTTAGTCAGCAGCCTGCACAGTATTGTCACACAATAAAGCTGAAAGTATTTTCTACCTGTTGTATCTTGGGGTTTAGCTTTCTAATCAGCTGCTTAAAGCCCTGCACTACCACCATGTAACCGCAGCAGTAATTTCCATCCGCCGTTTGCTCTTCCTGTCATATGGAGAGTGCTCTAGCATGCTCAGTTGAGTCATTTGTTTACTGTTGGGTCCCACATCACTGGCTGCTAGTATCTCCTCCTTCATAGCCTGCTTTGTACTCAAGGGTGTGTTTTTGCCAAGTTTGTTGTTTCCACCTTTAGTGGAACCAATTTTCTCATATTTTTTCAAAGTTCTGTGCTTCGCTGGAGGGTGTTGAAGCAGCTCGCTTTTTAGGTACCACTCTTGCTCTCAGACATGCCTGGGCCTGTCTCCTTGTTGCTTGCACTGGGGAACATATGGCATTGCTGTATCATGTATGATATTGCGATATGTTTTTATATCAGCAAAAATGTATAACCATATTATCGGGGACGATGATATGATATGCCAAAGCCCTACCACATGGCTATTTTCATTAGGCAGCACCCGCTGAAACCCAAACCAGTGTAACCTGAGTGGCTGAGGCCTCTGGGTAGGCAGGTCATTTGATTTCTAATACTTATCTTAGATGAAAAACACACATGCATGCCCTCTCGTCTGATTGAGATCAAGCCTGCGCAAGTGTTTGCACCAACGAAAGTGAAAAATGATATATGCAAAGAAGATCAAGGTTGCGTCTACAGCCTTCCTCACTCTCATCCTTGTTAACATATAGCTTGGGACACACACACACAAACACACACAGAGCTCCCCCCTGTGCTCCTCTTGCTGTCCTTCATTCAGTTTTTATCCTGCAATCCCCTCCTCCTCCCTTCCCCTCTCCTTTCCTCTCCCCCTCATGTCTTCCAGCCTTCCGGTCATCCAGACTCAATGACACAGCAGAGAGCCAGGGAAGAGGACAGCAAGTAGACAGCTGCAGGCCAACATGTTATCATAAGAGTAGAGTTACACTCACAGCTAGTCCTCCTGTTAGCATTAGCAACATCTATTCTGGAAGAGATGAGTGAACCCTGCCAGCCAGAGGAGATTTTAAGTATTAGAAACAGAAAAAAAATAACAGATAATAAGCAGTATAGTCATGCAAACATGGTTCTGCTAATTGTCCTCCATGAGAACAGAAAGATCTGCAGACTGTGGCCACACACCAGGCCCCCCTCGCCTTTGCCAAAACCAATAAGGAGAAGATCTCACGATGTCCAATGCCCAGGGTGCTGTAAGACAATCTGATTGGATAGCTGTGAGTTCTGAGATTGACTTAGCAGCAGCTCTGTCGCTAACTACTCAGCATGCATGCAGAGCCGAAGTAAACTTAAGGTCATATTCTCATGGTTCTGACATTCTCAGATGTACAGAGAACGAGGGTCAGCCGAGATCTCAAGCTGCTTCCCGAGAGCAGCATTAAAAATAACCGCTTTTTAGTGAAGGGTACCGCTATTGTACTGAAGAACAAGTGTTTGCTGACAAGTCCATTACACTTTTCTGCCAGATTATGAAAGGTGGCATTCACATTTTTTTCCCCGCCGTCTCCTCACATCTCCCTCCCTCGTTTCATTCTCGCTCGCTCTCTCCGGCCATCTCTCTCTAAACAGGCCAGCAGACAAAGTGTTCAGTCAAGCCTTCTAATCGCCAGCTCACATGGGTGAGTGGAGTCCCAACTTTTCCCTGTCCATGCTGCTTTTTTCATCCTATCCCCTCCTTCATTTGCTTGCTAACCTATTCTCTGGGTTTACTTAAAAAGGAAGATTTGAAATCATCGTGCTTTTCATGTAAGATACAGAGGCAGGGTAAACAGGCATGAAAACAGGGATTTCCTTTAGATTAAACCTAACTGACTGTACGCCCAAAATGCCTGAAATGCTAATGCCTGAAATGTTAAACACATCTCTGTGTGTGGACAGGTCTTATATTCAGCTTTGGCCAAAAAAAAAAAAAAAAGAGCCACATGAGCTTGAGGGAAATTGCAAGACCCTCACCTCAGACTTCTAATCGAAACATGGCTGCTGCAGTCTCATTGGCCTGGGAACATTTAGCAAGGGGCCCTCAGATTTTTTCAACTAGGAAGTCACACGTAAACAAAAGCCTCTGACTCCTCAGGTTGGCCCAGAACACCTGACGCGTCAACAACTGAGCAGCCACCCTAGTCCAGGCTGATGAAGTTTACTTGGTGTTCTTAAAGGCGTGCTAAAAAAAAACAACAAAAAAAAACTTCGGCCCATATCAAAGACTTGCATAAAATGCAGACTGCATTCTGTGCTTTCCTTGCAAGGCGGTGCCACAGCACGAAAATAAACAGGACACTGAGTCCTGCTCCAACCAAACCTGCACCTTGTAACCAGGCTCAGATAATAAACAAGAAATACCTCCCGCTCAGCAGGAATGCACTGTGGGATCGCCGCTATCCACGATACAGCTTTGGTCTCACGTGTCCAAACAGTCCAAATATTCCCTCATCCTGCGGAGGGAGTGTTGTCTTAGATATGAGTGTCTGTAATCACCGGGGAGAAATGATTCGGCACAGAGACTGCAAACAGCCATTTTAAGTAAGTGCACTGAGGAGAAATGTGTCACATGTCACAACAGCCACCTGAATTGGTGCCACGGGTCACACGCTTGCAAATCCAGGTCTTCCATGAGCACGCGGGCCAGAATTAAACGGCGTTCTTTAAATTTGAACAAGTACCTGAAATACAGTAATACCTCAAGCATGAGTCAGAGGCCAACTGAGAGAAAACACAGGCAGACACGAGGCAGAAGGAGCTTCGTGCTGTTAATTTCTTCCAACCCATTAGGCCTACATCCTGAAGCAATGCTCATTTTCAGACTGTCCTGCTCACCAACGGCAGCAGAGGCACACACTTAATGTTTGTGACAACTGGATCGCCGGCTGTGAGCCTCGCTCTCCGTCTGCATGGGGACAAATGCATGCAAGCTCGCATCCACGACGATGCCACTGTCACACTTTCACAAGCACGCCCGTCTTTCCATTCATGCAAATACACACATCTCGCACATTTTTTTTTAAAAGGAAACAAAAAAAAGCACTGGATTATAGCGGGACAATGGGCGAAGGCAGGTCACCACGGCAACAAGCTGAGAGGGACTAGAGCAGGGTGTGTGTGAGATGGGAGGGTGTCTGAAGTACTGGTTTTGGGTAAGGTGGGGGGGGGGGG